>JAJHJA010000735.1:0-222584 GCA_021202915.1 Heliconius himera
TTATAAAGAAACAAGTGTACAAGTTGTGAAATACGAGTATATAACCCATTGCGCACTGTGAATGTGAAATCCGCTTGTTGTATTTTTCATATTTAAAATATTTTTGTTTCCCTAGTTGTTCAACAAAGAGTGACATTGGGTTCTAACACCGAACACGATATGTTTCCGTTTGGACAGAAAGTGGAGCCTGAAATCTTATTTTATTAAGTTATCTATATTAGGCACAAAACGAAACGTTTTAAAATAATAAAGTCAAAATATCATAATTTATTAATTTTAATGTTTTAATTTTTAAATTGTCTCCAAACAACTCTCGGGCATTTGAAATAAATTTAAAAAATGTTACTGTGTAGAGATTATTGTTAAAGTTTGTATAAACGTATATGCTTGTTTAAATAAAGTCAAAGTCAAATATTTTTATTCAAAATAAGAAAAAATAAGAAGTTACATGCTTAATTTTTTGAACGTCAAATAATTTACCCCCAGTTCACTAAAGTTAATGCCTCAGACCTTAATCAATTTAAATTTAAATTGATTTCCTAATATAATTATTTTTAAACTATCCTGCTTATTAGAGGAATATTATATCAAGAAGAAACATAACATAGTAAATATTTCTCTGTATTGTGATCGATACCTGAAGGTATCATACAGATCTTGAAATTGAGCCTCGATAGTGTCAAAAAAAAATATGAGTCTTATTATTATTTTACTTTACGCACTTGCTGGATAATGCTATGTTAGTTTCGATTTTTTTTATATTAAAGACATTTTTTATGATATTTCGTAGAATGTATAATTATGTAATAATCAAAAATTTTATACGCACATATATTTTAAATGTAATTAATATTTAACAGTTTACACCAATAATGATTATTTAAAAAATATAATACCAAAATCAAATCAGCTTCACGCTGTATCCCGCACACAGCAGGGTAGGCAGAGGGAACCAAGTGTTAAGACAGTCCGTTCCCCACTTTCTGAATGCATTGCGTGTTGAGTGGTAGTATTCAACGCCGCGCTTAGCCTCGACACCAGAGCTAAATGGAAATATAAAATTAAGTAAATATTTCACCTCCTCGAATGGGGATCGAACCCACAACCACTCGGTTTTACAGTCACACTTCGTACCACTGCGCCACGACTGGCCAGGAAAATATAACACTAACTACTTAAATTGAAATAATCATATAAACCAAAAGAAAAAACACACAAAAGCCCATAATAGCCGCTGTAATCACCAAATGGCACGCCAACAAATTCAGAAAATTTGGAACAGGAGACTTCCATTACGATTGTCTAGCGACACTTCGCAAGCGAGTCAATAGCTGCTGCTAAATTAGGATTGACGTCGACAGGTTTTGTAAAAGCATTGCACTGTTGAATTATTAAGGCGATCCAGCCGGGCTATATTTGTAGGTCTGGCTTCAGTCCGTCTGTATACAAACGTAGGTAATAGTCCATTTATGGATCCCGCTCATTTTGAATTCTGACACCCGGATAAAGGAAGTGGCGGACTAACGTATTATGTTAGCTAGAGCGATTTAAAACTGGACTGACATGGGAAAGCATTCATTTTGTACTCCGCTTACATTTTCTGCTTATATAACAATTTTTTTTTATCAGCTTCACGCTGTATCCAGCACATAGCAGGGTAGGCAGAGGGAACCTAGTGTTAAGACACTCCGTTCCCCACTTTCTGCCAAATTCTGGAGGCTTTGCGTGGTGAGTGGCAAAACTTAACGCCGCGCTTAGCCTCGACACCAGAGCGAAGAAATGGAAATATAAATTTAAGTAAATATTTCATTTCCTCGAGTGGGGATCGAACCCACAACCAGTCGGTTTTACAGTCACACTTCGTGCCGCTGCGCTACAACTGGCCTATATAACAACTTATGTTATCATTAAAATATATACAAAAAGCTGTCACTGTCGTGTCTTATTATATTCTATTGCCAAAGAAAGCTTTGAAATTATTTTTGTCATTATTTTTATTGTGCTAAAGCATGTATACGAGTATAAAGGAAAAAAGAGCAAAGTTGCGTAGTCCAACTTTATTTAAAAGTTATAAGTGTCGATATCAAAAAGTGCTATAAATGTTCTGTACAGTGTAATAAATGGTTGTAAGCAAGTTGTTGTGATTTTATTTAAAGTGGTGTTATAAATTTAATTAAATAAAACATAATGAAACTATAGGAACTTGTATAATGTTTCGGAGGTGACCTCATAAATCATTCCATACAAAAACATACGTGCACCGATGATGCTTTGGTTTCTGATAATAATTAATACATAGGTACATATAAGTACAGTAGGATAGTAGAAGCTAGAAGATTGGCACATAAAACAATTTTTAACCCTCAAATTTTGTTTTTTCTTTTAAAACTTCATTTCGATTATATTTGTAAAGCATTGAAGCAATTACATTAAATAATTGAGCAAATTCATTCTGTAATAATATACTTTAAAATAATTTGGACTTATTATTTGAGACTAAAAAAACTAAATACTTAAATTTCAAAGAAAAATTAACATTTTTGTGTCTTGGACAAGTGTGATGTTTAGAAATCCTATTAAAATATAAGATTTTAAATTATAAAGCATATTTTAAAATATATAAAGTATATTTATTATTTTTTATGTTTTGTCATATTACTATATAACAAATCATATGTGAGACAGAAGAAGAATCCAATATAAACGTTCCATTCACAGTATTGTATAACGAATACTCAACATTTGGAAGGTAAATATTTCATTCACTTTACGCACGTAACGTTGTTTATAAATTAATAAAGAGCTTAACGTATCAGTTATTAAAAGACGAATAAGGATGTGTTCCGAACTATGCCTACGGAAATTGAGTACGCTGCTATTGAGAGAGGAAAAGTTACAAAGTAATTTCATGAAAAATTAATGCTCCTCTGAACTTATGAGAATGAAATTTGAAATGAAGCCGGCATTGTAGCTAATTTGTTTCGAAACATAATCTAGACACACTAGGTATATACTAAATATAGATCTGGGTATTCAATTTTTCAAGGAATGTCTGAAATGTGGTGTGGAATGGGGGAAAATTTATTTCAAACTATTCGTCTTTTTGTTTCTAGTTGCGTAGTTTTTGTTTATGATGATAACTATTATTTGTTAAAACCGTTCTGAGGTTCATATTGTTATGTAAGACTTAAGTTGTGGGTTTATTTTACAGAATTAACTTATTACTGGCCTCATCTAGATAGATGAGGCCAGTCGTGGCGCAGGGGCACAAAGTGTGACTGTAAAATCTGGTTGTGGGTTAGATCCCACACGAGGAAATGAAATACTTACTTACTATTTATGTTTTAATTTCTTCGCTCTGGTGTCGAGGCAAAGCGTGGCGTTGAGTTCCGTCACTTAACATGCAATGCCTCCAGAAATCGGCGGAAAATGGGTAACGGAGTGTCTTAACACAAGGTTCCCTGTGCCTACCCTGCTGTGTGAGGGATATAGCGTGAAACTGATTTAATTTTTAATCAATTTTTTTATCTATAGATACATGAAATAATTTATATCAATTTTTATATTTAAGCTTAAAATGTTTTATATACCTAATATAGAACATTTTCAGCGTTTTATAATAAATTTAAATCATGATGTATAAGTATTGTTTCTAGGTTTTTATTAAATGATTGTTTTTTTTTAACTTCACGTTGTATCCCGCACACAGCAAGGGAAAGGGAATCTGGGAGCCTTATTTTACGAAACTCGGTTCTCATAAAGCCACTTCCGTCCCCCACTCTCCGCCGAATTTAGAGCAATTGCTGCATTTTTATTAATTATTTAATTTCTATAATGCAACTTTATTAGAATTTAAGTTAATAAATAATGAAATGAGATTAATACAATGCCTATAGCACCGCAGCAGGTACCAAAAACTTCTTTGAAGCATTTCAAGGAAGTGTAACTCAGGTCTCCCTCGAACGTGGAACAAACTAATTACTCGTTTAGACTATTTGCTTAGCGCCGTGATTGCCTCGTCTGTAAGGGCCCTTCGTACCAAATATATCAACGTCTACCTACGCTTTACAATGTTAGATATTTTGAGTTTGTTTTAAGTGTAAGGAAGAGCTCTAAATTGTTTTGTATTTGTTGTAGTATTATGAGGCCATTCGTGGCGCAGGGGAACAAAGTGTGATTGCAAAATCGACTGGTTGTGAGTTCGATCCCCATTCAAGGAAATGAAATATTTATTTAAATTTATTTTTCCATTTTTAACATTTTTTAAAGTATTATCCCACACTTAGAACTAGGCTTAGGCTTAGTGGTCAGAGCGCCTGGCCAGTTTCCAGGAGGCGCGAGTTCGAGTCCCGCTACGTTTAAATTTTTATACGTTTTCTATGCAAGCAATACTTCCAGAAATGTGCGGAAAGTGGGGTACGAAGTATCTTAACACTAGGTTCCCTCTGTCTACCCTGCTGCGTGCGGGATACAGCGTGAAGCTGATATATTTTTTTGATATACAGTATTTATATATTCTTTTAAATATATTAAGAATATTTTTTTAAATATATAAAAATGCCCCTGTTATATTTTTGTAAAAAAAATTGAAAATATAAAATAAAATACATACATAGTAATATATACTTTTTTAACTGCTCTATTTATTAAAATATTTTATTTAAAAAAAAAAACATCATTAAAAAGACAAAGTAATTTATTTTAGCTCAGTTCCTCTTTTCCTCTTGTATAATTTTCATAAGGAGAAAGAGGGCAGGCATAAATCCAACCGCCATGAATCAATAACCTGGTACACTCACACAGGTGTATATTTAGTGGGGCCAAGTCACACAGCCTTAATATTCGCAGACGATATTTTGACGGGAGGCTGGAGCGTACTGTTTTGAAATTGTACGGCGCGGCGCAGATGTAAAGCTGGTAGGTATGTATCGTACATGTTAATGCAGTTCAGGTTCCACTGTTACACTTGGATTACTTAATGGTCTCTCAATAAACATTGTTTTTTTTATTTTTTTAACATTTTTAAAGTGTTAGCCACACTTAGGAAAGAAAAATATTTATTTAGGAAACGTATAAAAATTTGAACATACCTGGAAACCGACCACGTTAAAATTTGTATACGTTTTTTTCTAAATAAGTATTAAACATTGTTTTGTTTTTACGCATCTTTCGTGTTCTGTCAGTGGAGGTGTTGCCAGATAGAACGTAGTGAAAAATCTTTTTGTATAATACTTTATTGACACAGATATTGTGAGATTGAATAGAAAATAAAATAAATAAATAAAAAATCAGCTTCACGCTGTATCCCGCACACAGCAGGGTAGGCAGAGGGAACCTAATGTTAAGACACTCCGTTCCCCACTTTCTGCCGAATTCTGGAGGCATTGCATGTTGAGTGGCAGAACTCAACGCCGCGTTTAACCTCGACACCAAAGCGAAGAAATGGAAATATACATTTAAGTAAATATTTCAACTCCTTGAGGGGGGATCGAACCCACAGCTAGTCTGTTTTACAGTCACACCTCGTGCCGCTGCGCCACGACTGGCCTCAATAATAATAAAAAATAAATAATAAATAAATAAAATTGGCAAATAGTAAACTACGGCATGGCACGACATAAATATTATAACATAGAAAGTAACAAGGTATTAAGTACCACTTACTACTAAGAATTTATTTTAAAACAAGATAGTCAAGTAGACAAAATTATAAAGGTATTTTCTATGTACAAATTTTACACGATAATTTCCATCACGTGCCGGCTGCTTGAAATATTCAACAGCTTCGATTATCTGCTCACTTTGTATACAAATTCTTTTTTATTTGATTTCGTCACGAAAATCCGGCTGTGATCAATTTGGCGACAGAATAATATATTGGGGTATGATTTGAGATAAGCGTTTCTGATTTACATTTTTTTTAAATGAGGTACGTCTTTTTGTTTTGGTTTATATAGATGTTGGTTTTTGTTTTAGCTTCACATTGTATTCCGCAAATAGTAAGATAGGCAAATGGAACCTGGAACCTAGTTTTATGACACTCGGTTACCATTAAGCAATTTCCGTTCCCTAATTATGGAGGGTTTGCTTGTCAAGTGGTGGAACTTAACGCCGTGCTTTGCCTCGTTAAAAGAGAAAAGAAATTAAAATATTAAATATTTCATTTCCTCGAGCGGGAATCGAACCCACAATTTGTCGCATTTTCCACTGCCTGCCACTACTGGCCTGGATTTCATTAAACAACTGAAACGTGCAAAAGCTTTAGAACACCACGAAAATAACAAATACCTTAAGTGAGATTGAAACATACGGTCTAATAATACTCACGAAACGCAAAGAGCAATCACATATTAAATTATACTTTTCAAGCTTAAATTCCGTAAAATATATAAAAGGAGATACGCTGTAAAACAGTAAGGGAGACAGTAACTGAATTGTATGTAGCTCGTAAAATAATCTGTGTTTTGCACCGCCGTATATTAGTAGCTGTTATCAGCTTTACTCCGGTGGAAGTCAAATCCCAGGGATTTTCGGAGAAGATCAAATTTCGTGGGAATTTTGCCAAATCTTGTATTATGTGTCGGTAACTACTAAAAGCGAGAAATGTGATATATTTTTAAATTCTTTCTCGTATGTTTGTGTTGTTAATTGTTTATTATATTATTTTTTCTAAATGTTTGGAAATTTGTAAGGAATACTTTTTTTTTTGCTTCCAGCTGAATTCTGCATGTGGTGGGTTAGACAGAGGGAGCCTAGCTTTAAGACACTCTGAGTCCTACTTTCCGTTAAATTCTAGAGGCATTGCGTGTTGAGTGGCGGAACTTAACTTAACACCACAGCGATGAAATTAAAATACTAAGTACTTGATACTTAATAAAAATATTCGTTACTTTTAATAAATTGATACTAAATTAATAAATATGAAATAGTGATATTTAATACATTATTATAAATTTAAATTTATAGTAATTAATTAAATATCACTTCTAATCACTACTACTATATATTTGCCTGAGAAAGTACGATTACATAGTCTGTCATAGTAGGCGAATCATTCATTACAACGATAAGATATAGAGTCGTATACAATGTTATAGTTCATAATAAACTTCACGAAAACACTTCGTTATGAGTTGAGTGAGTATTTGTAATAAACATTTCAATATTATATAAAAGGCTAGACATAGCGCAAGGGCTCTAGCTTGCATCTGTATACGAGGCAGGTAGTAGGTTCGATTTCACATCGAAGAAATGAAATATTGAATATTTTCATTTTCTTGTTTTTTTTGCAAAGCGCGGCGTTGAGTTTTGCCACGCATCACGCAATGCCTCAAGAATTCGGTGGAAAGGGGGGAATAGGAACGGCGAGTCTTAACATTAAGTTCCCAGGTTCCCCCCGTCTACCCTGTTACGTGCCGGAAACAGCGTGAAGATGAAAAAAAATATAAAAGAATCACAAGACATTTAATAAATGAAAAGATTAAATTTCAATTTTAAAATTTAGAAGTAGATAAGGACAAAGTATTCCGCCTAAGTTAATATCGAGAGTTTCAGATTGAATTAGAATTTTAATTGAGTATTTCGAAAGTAAAGAGAGCCAACGAATAATTGAAATTCTTTAGGTAGTATATTCAATTTAGTTTACTGCAAACAATCAACGGTGGGATTTAAAACTTAAATTATTTTGAACATGCAGTAAAATAAAATAAATAATACTTTTTTTATTTTGTTGGTGAAACAAATTGTAAATCAAACTACATCATTTTTTTTATTTTAGTTTCCACATTTCTATAATAATATATAACATAGTTCCATCGTAATATGTATATATATGTGAGCTATAGCTGGTCTGTTATTGTATAGTTTAATTTTTCCAGCTACACACTGTATCCCGCTTGTAGCAGGATAGTGTTAAGACACTGCATTCCCCACCTTCCTGCCGAATTTTTCAGGGCGTGGGCGAGTGTGTAGAGTCAACGCCGGTCTTGTGCATATAGTTCTATGGTTTTTGAATTATATGTTCACGTTTATATCACAGGAAAATATTTTATACGATTTTTAATTAATCGTGAATAGTGCTTCATAAGGCTACTTTTTATTCTGAAATTCTAAATCCGGATTTATAGGGCCTGCCTTGATAGGTATTTAATAATTACACATTTTTGTAATATATGTAATATTAGCAATTAAAATTAAATATAAACCTAAAAGATTTAAATTACGATTTATTAAATGAATAATAGCATAGATAATCATACTAAATTAATTAATAAAGTCACTCAAATTATACGAAATAAATATTTAAGTACAAGCGAGCGAAGCCGCGTGGCGGCCGCTGGTACATATATATATTATAATATAAGTCTTTGTACATGAAATTTCAAGTACAAACGCCAAAATTTTCTTTATTTTTCCTGTATTTATCGGTGAGAAATCACTACATTCTATACAAAAACTGGGGCCAAAGCACAAAAAGAGATGTCACAGAGAGAAACACCAACATCACATTTCAACCCCGACCAAGAAATTAAAAATAAATCTTCCCTTTAATATTAATATCAATAGCTCTACAATAATGCAACCCTCTTCGCCGATCAATCAATTGGAATAAATCGAATCCGTCAATTTCCTTTTAAAACAATAACTTGTTACTGCCAAGAAAAGAAAATAGCTGGCAATTAATGAAAATGCCTTTTATATTTGAATTAGATAATAGGTTTTAGTGAATATTAATATATTATATTTTATAATAAGGAACTACGGATTAATATATTATATTTTATAATTTTATAATAAGGAACTTAAAAATTTAACATAGCTCGATGCTCGTATGGTTGAATTGCCTAGAGCGCATGGACGGTTTCTGAGAGGTGTGGGTTAGAGTTCTGCTATGTATTTTTTTTATGTTTGTAAACCTCAATAGAGGGCAGTCGTGGCAGTCTGTACTCCTGGTACAGACATGGGATTGTAAACTCGATAAGTTGTGGGTTCGATTCCGACTTGAAATAATGAAATGTTTAATATTTTCATTTCTTTGCTTTGATATTGAAGTAAAGAAATGAAGTAATAATCTCGTTGCCACGAATACGATCGTAGTAGTAAATTTAAATCAACATACAAGCACTTAATATAATCACTTTCATGATCAACATGTATTTAAGACCATATATATATATATATATATATATATATATATATATATATATATATATATATATATATATATATATATATATATATATATATATATATATATATATATATATATATATATATATATATATATATATATATATATATATATATATATATATATATATATATATATATATATATATATATATATATATATATGTATATATATATATAATTAAAATTCTTTTGTTTCTAAAAATATTAATATCTACATTCATTACAGACATTACAATAGGACAGTTGACTTTATGACAAAATATAACAATATCTAATTATGACGACTTTTATAAAAATAATGTATCTACTATAAATTAGTAAGGATAGAAAATAAATAATATTATAGTTATGGTTGATGCCAGTCAGGGGGTCACAAGTGTGTGGCTGTAAACGCGACTGGTTGTGGGTACGATCTCCACTCGAGAAAATGAAATATTTATTTAAATTTATATTTTCATTTCCTTGCTCTGGTGTCGAGGGGAAAGTGCGGCGTTGAGTTCCGCCAATCAACACGCAATGCCTCCAGAAATTGGCGGAAAGTGGGGAACGGAGTATCTTAACACTAGGTTCCCTCTACCTATCATGCTGTGGCGCGGGATACAGCGTGAAGCTGAAAAAAAATGTTAATTGAGTAAAAGTGCACGAATTCAAATCCTGATATATTATATATGTATAACCGAAGTTCAAAAAGTTTTAATATTATTATTAAGTTTAGAACTTACTTAGAATTTATTTGTCATGTGTTCTATAAAATAATGAATACGTAAGTACTAAATACTACTTTCATTATGTATATATCAATTATTCAAAAATATTAAAGTTAAAATAAATTATATAAGTTTACTTGCTAGCTTAAACATTAGCAATATTAAATGATAAATCAAGATTAATAAGAATAATATATCCACATTTTAAGTATTTACTAAATATATTAGTAAATACTTAATTATTTACTTAATTTATTAGTAGAACCATTATTATTGTAAATAGCTAAGCTGCTACAGTTGTCGTAGCATACTTCTACGCTTTGATAGTAAGAACATTGTATATTTTAGCATCACGTTTTATTTTAAACTTCACGCTGTATCCCGCATGTAGAAGTGTCAGAGAAAACCTAGTGTTAAGACACTCCGCTTCCCACTTTCCGGTGAATTGTGCAGGCATTGCTTAATATGTGATTGAGAGTAACTACGAGAAAGTAAAGAAATTTTAAAAAAAATCAGCTTCACTCTGTATCCCGCACACAGCAGGGTAGGCAGAGGGAACCTAGTGTTGAGTTCCTCACTTTCTGCCGAATTCTGGAGGCATTGCGTGTTGAGTGGCAAAACTCAACGCCGAGCTTAGCCTCGACACCAGAGCGAAGAAATGGAAATATATATTTAAATAAAAATTTCATCTTCTCGAGTGGAGATCGAACCCACAACCAGTCAGATTTACAGTCACACTTTGCGCCGCTGCGCCACGACTGGCCTCACGAGAAATTAACATATTAAATATTTCATTTTCTCTATTGAAAATTGAAACCACAATCACACGTTTGTGCTGCGCCACAAGTGGCCTTAATATATGGCACGAAAGCCCTCAAGTGAGTATATGTACTAGTTATTAGAAAAAAATTCTGTATTATTTCACATTCATGCTTTATATATTTATAGTTCGACCACAATGTGGAAATGATAACCTTGTACACATTATTCCGCATAATAGAAGTACTGTATACCACACAATCAACACGCTGTTAATATTAATTAACTTAGCTGAATATTGTTTGTATGAAACTAGATAAAATTATAATTAAATTAAAATTAGAAATTGTAGATTTTGTTAAATGTTTTTTTATATACTAGCGTCTAGTGATTTGGCACGAATAGCTAAAGAGTATTTACTCTAAAAAAGAATTTTACTTTAAAAAAAATATAATTTTTTTTTCAGCTTCACGCTGTATCCCGCACGCAGCAGGATAGTCAAAGGGATAATTGTTAGGACACTCTGTTTCCAGTTTTGGCCAAATTCAAAAGGCAGTTTATGTTAAGTTGTGAAACTTAACGCCAAACTTTGCCTTGACACAAAAGCGAAGAAATGAAAATATAAATTTAAATAAATATTTCATTTTCTCGAGTGGAGATCGTACCCACAACCAGTCGCGTTTACAGCCACACACTTGTGACCCCCTGACTGGCATCAACCATAACTATAATATTATTTATTTTCTATCCTTACTAATTTATAGTAGATACATTATTTTTATAAAAGTCGTCATAATTAGATATTGTTATATTTTGTCATAAAGTCAACTGTCCTATTGTAATGTCTGTAATGAATGTAGATATTAATATTTTTAGAAACAAAAGAATTTTAATTATATATATATATACATATATATATATATATATATATATATATATATATATGTACTAGTTTTTAATTATAGAATTTTAATTATATATATATATACATATATATATATATATATATATATATATATATATATATATATATATATATATATATGTATATATATATAATTAAAATTCTTTTGTTTCTAAAAATATTAATATCTACATTCATTACAGACATTACAATAGGACAGTTGACTTTATGACAAAATATAACAATATCTAATTATGACGACTTTTATAAAAATAATGTATCTACTATAAATTAGTAAGGATAGAAAATAAATAATATTATAGTTATGGTTGATGCCAGTCAGGGGGTCACAAGTGTGTGGCTGTAAACGCGACTGGTTGTGGGTACGATCTCCACTCGAGAAAATGAAATATTTATTTAAATTTATATTTTCATTTCTTCGCTTTTGTGTCAAGGCAAAGTTTGGCGTTAAGTTTCACAACTTAACATAAACTGCCTTTTGAATTTGGCCAAAACTGGAAACAGAGTGTCCTAACAATTATCCCTTTGACTATCCTGCTGCGTGCGGGATACAGCGTGAAGCTGAAAAAAAAATTATATTTTTTTTAAAGTAAAATTCTTTTTTAGAGTAAATACTCTTTAGCTATTCGTGCCAAATCACTAGACGCTAGTATATAAAAAAACATTTAACAAAATCTACAATTTCTAATTTTAATTTAATTATAATTTTATCTAGTTTCATACAAACAATATTCAGCTAAGTTAATTAATATTAACAGCGTGTTGATTGTGTGGTATACAGTACTTCTATTATGCGGAATAATGTGTACAAGGTTATCATTTCCACATTGTGGTCGAACTATAAATATATAAAGCATGAATGTGAAATAATACAGAATTTTTTTCTAATAACTAGTACATATACTCACTTGAGGGCTTTCGTGCCATATATTAAGGCCACTTGTGGCGCAGCACAAACGTGTGATTGTGGTTTCAATTTTCAATAGAGAAAATGAAATATTTAATATGTTAATTTCTCGTGAGGCCAGTCGTGGCGCAGCGGCGCAAAGTGTGACTGTAAATCTGACTGGTTGTGGGTTCGATCTCCACTCGAGAAGATGAAATTTTTATTTAAATATATATTTCCATTTCTTCGCTCTGGTGTCGAGGCTAAGCTCGGCGTTGAGTTTTGCCACTCAACACGCAATGCCTCCAGAATTCGGCAGAAAGTGAGGAACTCAACACTAGGTTCCCTCTGCCTACCCTGCTGTGTGCGGGATACAGAGTGAAGCTGATTTTTTTTAAAATTTCTTTACTTTCTCGTAGTTACTCTCAATCACATATTAAGCAATGCCTGCACAATTCACCGGAAAGTGGGAAGCGGAGTGTCTTAACACTAGGTTTTCTCTGACACTTCTACATGCGGGATACAGCGTGAAGTTTAAAATAAAACGTGATGCTAAAATATACAATGTTCTTACTATCAAAGCGTAGAAGTATGCTACGACAACTGTAGCAGCTTAGCTATTTACAATAATAATGGTTCTACTAATAAATTAAGTAAATAATTAAGTATTTACTAATATATTTAGTAAATACTTAAAATGTGGATATATTATTCTTATTAATCTTGATTTATCATTTAATATTGCTAATGTTTAAGCTAGCAAGTAAACTTATATAATTTATTTTAACTTTAATATTTTTGAATAATTGATATATACATAATGAAAGTAGTATTTAGTACTTACGTATTCATTATTTTATAGAACACATGACAAATAAATTCTAAGTAAGTTCTAAACTTAATAATAATATTAAAACTTTTTGAACTTCGGTTATACATATATAATATATCAGGATTTGAATTCGTGCACTTTTACTCAATTAACATTTTTTTTCAGCTTCACGCTGTATCCCGCGCCACAGCATGATAGGTAGAGGGAACCTAGTGTTAAGATACTCCGTTCCCCACTTTCCGCCAATTTCTGGAGGCATTGCGTGTTGATTGGCGGAACTCAACGCCGCACTTTCCCCTCGACACCAGAGCAAGGAAATGAAAATATAAATGTAAATAAATATTTCATCTCCTCGAGTGGGGATCGAATCCACACTTTGTGCCCCTGCGCCACGACTGGTCAATTTCTAAAAATGCTATATTTTAAATAATCTCCTTACAAATTAGCATATTGTTTAGATATACACCTAATACACTGTCATACGCTAGTCAAATACGTAGCAGGCGTAAAGTTGTTCACATCCACCACAGCAAACAACCCATTAATTCACGTCAAAAGCGGAAAGGTAAACTTGCGATCGGCAACACTACTTTTGAGATTATTTCCATTGACTTGACATATGATATATTGTTAAGGGAAAAGGTGAAAGTAGAAGTAAAATTAACATATTATTATAAATACAAACAGTGACTATATGTGATGAATGTGAACGTATGATGATGGGGAATTGGAAAAGTTAGAAGCGGAATTCTAGTTTTTAAGGTATATTGTAATTTTTTTTCACGCTGTATTACGCATTTAACAGAGAGAGAGAGAGAGACAGAGAGACCCTGGTGTTAAGACAGCGGCGGCTCTCTACTTTTCGCCGAATTCTAGAGGTATTATTAAGTTGCAAAATTCGACACCGAAGTGATGGAAATAAAAATATTAAATATTTCATTTCCTCCAGTGGGAATCGAACTGTCTACCTGTCACGTTGATATTCATACACGTATGTGCCCCTGAGCCACGACTGCCCTCAGTAAGCAGATAAAATATTACTAATGTAACAAGAAAATTATAACATGCCGGCATACAGCGCAGTTTTTTCACATTTTTCTTTAAAACTCATAAAAAAGACTATATACAAAATATTAAATTTAAACCGGTCTTGTGTCTCGCATATAATTTATTACATCGTATTTTTTATATAAAAACTAATAAAGAAACTAGGAAGATTATTTAGCCGCTGTCCGGACAAAAGTCAGAACACCAAGCCACACGCAATATATCGAAAATTGGGCGGTAAGTGTGAGTGACTGAGTGACTTAATACTCCCTTTGCATACCTAGGAATAATAAGCTTAATATATACATTAGTTATACAGTGTACTTTTTGAATAAAATAACTTTATTTTACAATCTTAAGTTCATTTTATTCGTGCTTTTAGGGGTAACGATTTATTTACTCTAATAAATTACAACATAATTAATTTAAAAAAAAATAAAAAAGTATATAAATATATATTTTTTTATTATTTTCTCGTGCCACTCATGTTATATAATAAATTGCCGCGTTTAACAAAACTTACACTGTAGCCACAGACAGACTAAAATATTTAAATATAAGTATTTACTTTACTCTACAATTAAGTATATAAGACGTCATAATATCTAAAACGGTAATAAAAAAAATGAAACTTCCCATTACTTACAAAGTTAGCTCCTGTCATGTTCGTAATAAATAACACCGTGATCCGCCGTAGGGTATAAGACGAATAAATGTAATAGCCAATGTCGCCTAACAGCCACAATGTCAATGCTCTATCAGATCAATCTTAATTACCGTTTTGGGGAAGTTTAGACTCACGGTCCATTATCTAAATGAATGCGAGAACAATCTACCGCAAGCGGCCGCTGTTTTGTTCACATTTAAGAAAATTGTATGAAAGAATAAGATTTTTTTTCTTTGCCGACTTCAATATAATGATCGTTACTGAGAAATTTAATTATGTAAAAATATATTTTGCTTCAATTACATTGAATGTGTCTCGATTATGTTAAAATAATTTATCAGCTTCACGCTGTATCCCGCACGCAGTAGGGTAGGCAGAGGGAACCTAGTGTTAAGACACTCAGTTCCCCACTTTCGTTTGCCGAATTGTGGAGACGTTGTGTATTGAGTGGCAGAACTGAACGCCGCGCTTTGCCTCGAGACCAGAGTGAAGAAATGAAAATATAAATTTAAGTAAATATTTCATCTCCTCGAGTGGAGATCGAACCCACAACCAAACGGTTTTACAGTCACACTTTGTGCCGCTCCGCCACGACTGGCCACAAAATTATTTATGTGCCTACGATAATGAGGTAGGTGTATAAATGACTCTGTAATGTAATACAATTCATTAAACGACAATGTTATGAGTGAATATATAATATATATTGCTTTTTATGAACATATCATTATGTGTTCATTATTTTAATTATTTAAATCAATAATCGAAGATTTGCTCTATATACCGTATACAGCAGGGTAGGCAGAGGCAATCTAGTGTTAAGACACTCCGTTTTGCGTTTTTCGCCGAATTTTGGAGGCATTGCGTGTTAAGCGGCGGAACTCGACGCTTTAGCCTCAAGACAAGAGCGAAGAAAGGAAGATAAATTTAAATAAATATTTCATTGGCTGCAGTGAGAATGGAACACACAATCGTCGCATTACAGTCACACACTTGTGCCGCTGCGACCAGACGGCCTCTACATCATTTTGAAGAGCATTTTTTATTACAGTGATATTTTATCAATCTTTGTCCTTCAAATTAAAAATCTTTTGTACTGCTTTCTCTTAAAGACAGCCGAACGTCGCGCACGTGTTTGAAATTAAAAAGAATAGATGTCTGACCGAGTCTGTCATATCATTATTTAGTGAAAAGCCGAAAAATGATTTTTGTTTTGGCTTTTACTAAGGCCTTAAATCAGACACGATGATTGAGTCAAACCTCGGAGCGCTGGAACTTCGAGATTTGACTGTAACATATAGGTATAGGATAGAATAGCAAATATGCATATGACGGGCGGTTTTTATTGAGGCCAGTTGTGGCGCAGTGGCATAAAGTATGACTGTAAAACCGAGTAGTTGTGGGTTCGATCCCCAGTCGAGATGAAATATTTATTTAAATATATATTTCCGTTTCTTTGAGTTGAGTTCTGCCACTCAACAAGACTCAGAAAGTGGGGAACGGAGTGTCTTAACACTAGGTTCCCCCTGCCTACCCTGCTGTGTGCGGGATATAGCGTGAAGCTGATAAAATTGATATATTATCTAGACACACGGTAGTGTGTCCGCCAAGTTCGATATATTTTTTAACTTAAGGCCAAACACCGTAAATATGTTTTAAATTAAAGCATTTTTCATATCACATGAAACATGTACAACCACAAAACTTATTTCTAACAAAAACAAAACACGCCATGAAATTAACAGTCGTGGTTGTTACACTATATAATAATTAGGAAAGTTTTGCATGTTTTGTCACTAATTTGTACTGAATATGAAAATTATTTAATGAGAACAACGTTGCATAGTTTATATAAAACTATTTTAGTAAATATTATTTGTATAGTTAGTCAATTTTGCAGACAGCATACTATAAAGTAAACAGTGACGTTTTTAACATTCTTTAAGTGATATTTCACACTTAGCAAAGAAAAATAGTTATTAAGAAAACATATAAAAATTTGAACGTAGCGCGATTTGAACCCGCGCCTCTTAGCAGACTGTCCAAGCGCTCTGACCGACTAAGCCATACGTTAGCATTAAACTACGTCGAAATACGTGGAAATTGTAAAAGCATTAATGGCGGAACTTATCAAGATCACATACTTATAAAAATTTGTGGCCACTATCTTTATTCATATTCACACAGAAGTCATGGGTACTGATGTTAAATATAAATTTTCAATATAAGTATTTTCTAAGTTTACACATTGTGTGGACATCATAAGAGAATATTATAATGATATTTGTATGTATGTTATATGTTAAAAAATATGTAATTTATTCCCAGTTAAAATATGTAGATACGTGTATTTGTATATATATTTCTAAGAAGTTTCTCATATACTAAAAATTGATTTGTTTAATCGTTTGTATCTTTTTAAACGTAACGTGATGTTTTATTTAAAAAATCGATATATCAAATTTTATTGCGCTTTATGCTCCTATTGTA
The DNA here is from genome assembly GCA_021202915.1 of Heliconius himera. Classification (NCBI taxonomy): domain Eukaryota; kingdom Metazoa; phylum Arthropoda; class Insecta; order Lepidoptera; family Nymphalidae; genus Heliconius; species Heliconius himera. The sequence goes on from JAJHJA010000735.1 coordinate 17,506, forward strand.
AAAAAATTGTAACAAGAACATAAATGCTTATCCTTAAAATAACTAACTATAGCAATGTCTAATCTTTTATTGGTAAAGGCAGAGGGTACTTCGTGTTAAGATACTCCATTCTCCACTTTCCGCCGAGTTCTGGATTGCATGCTGAGTGGCGGTACTCAACGCTGCGCTTTGCCTCGACACCAGGGCGAAGAAAAAAAATATAAATATAAATAAATATTTCATTTCCTCGAGTAGGCATCGAACCAACACCCATTCGAAAAAAAAAACTACTGAATGCATAATTAAACTATTTGTTGATAAGCTTTTTAACACCATTTAATATACTTTCTGGTCACTAAGTCATTGTTGAAATGGAACAACGCGGTTAAGAGCCCTCAGCCCCTCCATTACGACGGACACGAGAGCGTAAGTAGAAATCTCTGGAACACTGAGGATCCGTTGCCTTGTGTTGTTTCCATTTTAAAGTGTGTAGAAACGTTCTTTGAAAAGAAAAAGTAAAAAAGTAACGGTAATATACAAATAAGCAACAGTAAAAACGTTCGAGAAACTAAATTATACTCGAGCCATTCCGTTGTGTGATTATATTCCCTCGCGGAATTAAAGCCAAATAAGAACACACCTCAGTCCCTTTTCGACTTTCCACCAATTTATTACTTAGGTTTGTATTTTTTTTCAGTTTCACTCTGTATCCCTTATATGTCAGGGTATATAGAGGGAACAAGACGAGAGGAGAGAGAGAGAGAGCGAGAGAAGGAGAAGAGAGAACTTTCCGCCAATTCTTCGAGGCATTGCGTGGTAAATGGACTTAACGCCGCACTTTGCCTTGTTACCAGAGCGAACAAATAAAATATTTATTCCCCGAGTGGGAATCGAATGAACAACCGTCAAGCTTATAGTCACACACCTGTGCCACTGCGCCACTACGACCTCTATTTCTTATACATGGGTATTTATAAGAAAAATATATTTCGGTACACTTGCAACATAACTCTTAAAGAAAATTAATTACTAATACTAGGCAAAAACTTATAAACGAGATGCAAAATAACATACACTCTTTAATTTTGTAGTAGCAAAATGCTATGACATACTTAGCCTTAAATAATCTAGCACGGACAGAATATTACTAGGTCTAGTAGTGCCATCTTGTAGGCAATATATTTTTTGACGCCATACAGGTATATGTAGTTTTCATAAGTTCATATTTTCTAGGTCCATTCTATTATTAATTCAAGAGACTATTCCTCCACTACTTGTTATTTACATTCAACTCTCTTCAACCAAAGTCTATATAAATGATAAGACGAGACTGTCAAATGTAAATTATAGTACACTACAATGTTTCATATTGTTAAGAAGAGTTATGTATATAAAAAATAGTTTTAGCATTCTACTAATACTAACACTTAATTATAGTTTATAAAAAAAATATAAATATAATTTATAATATTATTTAATTTATAGCTTAAGATAAATGCAATCTTATAAATAATAGTTTAATTAAAGAACTAATTAAGCGATCTGTTCACAAGTAATATTAAAGTGACGTAATATACCGTAGGTAAAACACGCAGATATAAAATATATTTATTAAAAATAATTTAATAATTATAAGTAATCATTGTGTATTATAATTTAAAATAAATAATAACTTAATTAATATTTTAATTAATGTAAAATATCATCTTGGCTGAATAAGCTATTGTCAACGTCAAAATGAAGAAAAAGAAAAGGAAAGAAAGATAAGGGAGATGGCGTACGCGTCTAAAGAAGGATGGATGTTAAAAATGTTTAGAGAAGTTTTAATTTATAATTAATATATATTTAGTTATATTTAATATTTAAAAAGCATGTGAGATTATGTATTCAATTATGATATAAGTATTCGAGGCTACTAAGATAAGTTATAAGTGCGTTCACTATTTACGATTGTCTGTTTTGGAATACTTCGTCGGTAAGTTTTTAATAGATTATTATTAAAACAAAGAAGAGTGATATTAATGCATATAATGCCGTTAATATCCAGAGTAATTATTATTTATTTAGTAAATGGAAATAAATACATGAAGATGTTTTATGAGGTATGTAAAATTACAATTATATTAATGTACGCAGAATGCCTGCCGCCATCTTTGTTAGATGCGTGTATGTGAATTGTGAAATGAGAGTTAAATAGGTTTGGTGAATTATCATTACTTATAAATGTAATTTCTATATGTATTAGTAAATATTTAACGTATTATTATAAAAGGAAATATAAATATACTAGTATCTTTTATAATGTAATATAAAACTATCATATCAAAATAGTATTTAGGTACAATTTATAAATATTATAAATACGAGTCTATTTAATGTCCTACAATAAAGGTAATCTGTCCGTATATTTAATTAAATATCATAAAGAATAACCTAAAGATGTTAGGCATTAACCAAATATAAATTATTTACGATTTATACGACTGCTAGAGATGATTCATTGACCCCTATGTTTTACTATTAACTAATATAATCACAACCGACTGCTGCTTGGCTTCGCTGGTACTAATGTGCTTGGCTAAGTTAATTGCTATGGCATTTAATTTTTATATATATTATTATATTAAGATAGTTTCACGGTGCCTTGCGGTGCGTCAAAGTTAACACTTAGTGTATGATGGATAGGAGTGTGATGCCATTTTATGTCCTAGTACTGGTGTATGTAGTAGTGTCCGCCCGTATATGGGTCTGTGGTGCTATTTTGTGTCCCAGCTCTGGAGTACATATATAATAGTATCCGCTTATTTGTCCAACGCTTGGTTTTATCGTAGAAAAAATAATACGTTATCCGACTGATGTCGATGATATCCTTATAATACATAGCCGGTCGTCTCTGGTGCTGACATATTTGGTATAAGCGAATTGCTTTAGTAGTGTTGGATTCTGCTGCTTCTGCCGCCAGTTCTTCTCAGCACTGAGGTTCTTTATTAAACTGGTAGTAGAATCGTGCCTACTTGGAGTCGCTGGCTGTTCCAGCGATAACTAAGTATTTCAACTAATGATTTCCATATTTCATGACTCTGAGTCTAGTGTCAGTTCAGACAAACATTTGCAGGGTGTGTGCTGTGCGTGTTATTCTACGACGGTTAAAAAAACTACTGTTTAAAAAAGGCGTTACAATAACAGTGAATATAAATTATATTGATATTGAAACTAAGGCATATAATAAGAACACGAAGGTAATAATTATAATAAGAATTATACTATATTAACCAATTCATAAGGAAATAATAAACACGTCACATTATACATACAGAATTCAATATTATTATGATAAGATATTTAAATATATAGTTATAAGAAAGATACACGAACGAACCAATGTAATGCCCGCTAAAGAAACAAACTGAAGTGGATTCACATAATCGGCCGTCTGGCGGTAGGGAGTTCGATCTGATATGTGAAGCAGAGAGTTATATGTTATGTAATTATGACTACGGTCTACATATAATAATCTCAACTCCACTGCAAGTATGTATATTAGACTTCGATCTTTGTATCGGTTATTTAATAATTGATCTTTCGCAAAAGCATTATAAGAATCATAAATATAAACTATTCCAATCCGTCCCGGAGGGTTCAGAGCCGAACGGCCGGAATCCACGGTAAGTGGCGGGTGCGGGGCCACTCTCTATCCCCCTTTAGTTATAACTATCAGTAATGACTGGGTATAACAGAGAGGAGGATAGGACATCTACGATATTCTTAAGAAATATCACGAGAGATTAAAACGGACAGACTATGACATTTTTTATCATAATATGTTTTATGATTACTAATACTGTTACCTCTGAATCTCTAAAAGATCTTGGATTCCTTACGATCACTACGGAAGGGTCCTAACTATATTAGACGTATCACGAGCCGTACTAAAATATAAAAATTATTATATAAATAATTTTATTAAAATATTTTATTAAGTAGAGTGTAAAGTTAGTTACAACTTCACGCTATATCCCGCTATATATAACAGGGTTATATATAGCGGGATATAGCGCACGCTATATATAACAGGGTAAACAAAAGGAACCTGGGAACCTAATGTTAAAGCACTTCGTTCACATTAATATACTTCCGTCGTCTTAATGTGAACATAGTGCTTTAACACTAGACCAGGTAGGCTCCACTTTCGCCGCCGTTTCGCCATGTTCTCGAGGCTTTGCATTTTAAGTGACAGAACTCAATGCCACGCTTTGTCTCATTACGAGAGCGAGGAAGTGAAAATATTAAATGTTTCATTTCTTCGAAGGGAAATCGAACTCATAACACGTTTCATATACCTTTATTTTAAAATTATTTATTGTACTAATTTCTTGTGAAAATTAGCATTACGAGGCTGTTGTGGCGTAGTTTCCACTTCCTGGCTCTGGTAACAAGACCTTTCAACGTGTCCGTTGAGTTCCGCTACTCAACGAGCAACTTAATGTTGTAAAATACGTTCCCTAGAACGGAGTGTCTCTTAACACCAGGTTCTCTCTGCCTACCCCACCCACTTGCGATACAGAATGTTAAAATGGACAAAATCAATATCTTGTCCATTTTATAAAACGCATAAAATTATTCATTTTTATTACAGAAAAATAAAAGTTTTCTTAGTTATTTTAATTCCTGATGCAGTGGTAAAGGAAAATAGAGCCGATTACTGGCTTTGCAGGAAAGTACTCCGGCATGTACTGTTTCGCTTTTAGTGTCTAATATTTTTATTTGCAATGAAAACTTGTAAGCGAAGCAGGTAGTGGTTAAATGGAAAATGTATTTTTTTAATGGAATCATGAATAAATTGTGTAGTACATTATTTCTTTAAATTTTCTTTATGATAGTATAAGTTTACATTAAAATTAAATTTTTTGGTGTCGAAGCTATTTTAAGCAATCATTATAAATAAACGCTGTCTCCGGCACATAGAAGGATAGAATGAATTCTAGAGGCATAACGTGCTTAGTGGCGAAACTAAACGCCGTGCTTTAACTCGTTACCAATGGGAGGATATGAAGAAATTAAACATTTCATTTCCTCAAGTGGGCATCGAACCTACAATCTATCACGTTAACAATCGCACGCTTATGTCCCTGTGCCACGGAGTCACCACTGGCCTCAATAATCTAAGGATTATACATGTTTATATTTCATTTATCTGCTTAGACTATGTAATTTTAAGTCCCGTCATTTTGCACTCATATCCTAATCTTCTTCACACATTACAGAATAAAGCCCCTTCCCACTGAGGTATGCTTAAGTCTTTCAAAATGTACAACCGGTTTTAATTTGATTTTCAATAATAAGCTGAGCGATTCAAAAGGAAGATATGTGCATATAATATATGTTTATTATATTAGATTCAGACCGAATATTAAATGTTTGTATTGTAATGTCGATAAAACATATTTTTGCTAGCATACCCATCAAAACAGAAAACCTATAATAGCGTAATCGATAATCCAAAACATTTTTAAATGCATATGAGTTATTTAAGAAACATTTTGATTTTTTCGCCCTTGTCAAACATTTTTATATTATCAATCTGTAAAACTTAATAAATACGTCATACGTACTACTACAGATTTCAGAAAGAGGCACTGTAAAGGCGAGCAACTGATAGATTCTAACTTGTTACCGTAATAATGTGTGTTATCGCGATCGAAGCTCAAAGTATTTTTCAAAAGGAAAATTTCAAACACGGCAGTGAGCTCCATGATGTAGGTACTAAAGAGCAACTCTGCCAATGTGTGCCTTTAGGTTTTAAATACTGCTACAGGCTAAATCAGACAAGCGTGTGACTGTAAACGTGACAGGTTGTGGGTTCGATTCACACTCCAGGATCTGAAGTATCTAATATTTTTATTCCTTCGCTCTGGTGTCGAGGCACAGCGCGTCGTTGAGTTCCGCCCCTCAATACGCATCCCCTCCAGGATTCGACGGAAAGTGGAAAGTGGAGTGTTTTAACACTAGGCTCCCTCTGCCTACCCTTCGCGGTAGTTATGCGTTCGCGTACCCACTCGGGAAAATTAAATATTTCATATTTTAATTAACTGGCTTTGGTAATAAGGCAAAGTGCGGCGTTGAGTATCGCCACTCAATTCCAAGAAGTCGCATGGCCGTTTCTAGTTACTCCGTTTGAAGTGGGACTTGCTTCACTCGAGCCAAGGTCAGCCTACTTGATAGGACATTGAAATTTCTATTTAAATTTTAAAGTTTCACCCTCCTGCATCTACCTACCTAGCTTGGATTGCAGCTGCGGCTGAATACTTTGCCTCCAACGATCATCGGCGAAAATGGCATTCGGATAAATAGATATTGATAATATAATAGATTTGTTTATTTGGTCACCGAATAAAAACATCGACTATAATCATTTTCTTATATCTCTTTTACAAACTGGATAATAGATTAATAATCGAAATATTCTTTAGAATTACGACATGAAAACTAAGAATAGAAAATAAGAGAAATTTATAAAAAATACCTTCCTATTTCTTTAGGTAATATCAAAAGGAGTTTCGTGTCCCTAATATTACAAAACACGTGAAATAGTTTCCGAATTTAATATCCGGTACAATCAGTAAAACCCGTTCATGATACGCTCCTGAAAATAAGTAAATGAAATATTTGTGACAGAATCATGAAAAGCTATATTGAATCCTTTGGTTGATTTCCGTAGTATTTTTGTATAAATATTTAATAGGTGTGTGGCATTTATTTTTTTATTATTTTTTTATCAATTTTACGATATATCAGGGTAGGCGTGTTGCAGGGTAGGCAGAGAGTACGTAGTGTTAGGACACTCCGCTCCCCTTTTCCGCCGAATTCTGGCGGCGGAACTCAACTTCGCGCTTTGCCTCGATACTAGAGCGAAGAAATGAAAAAAAAAATATTTCATTTTCTCAAATGGGGATCGAACCCACTCCCGCGTGCGCCACGGTCGCTCTCAATTATTGGCCCTTATTATATTTGCTCGCAATTTTTGCCGCAAATATAATAAAGGCCAATAATTATAAAAAAATATATAAAATTTAAAACATCAAGAAATATTGTCGTATAGAAAGTTAAAAATAAATTAATTTAAATTTTTTTTTTAGTTTAGTGTCGAAGAAATAATTTGTTTAGAATTTTTTTTTCTTCTCGTCAAATAATAACAGATGTTGCCTCTGGGAAAATGATAATATTTCACGAACATCACATTAAATTGTAATATATATGTGAAGGGAAAAACAATCCATCAAACAAAATAAAGTTGTACTTTGGAGGGAATATACAATAAAAATAATTTTTACTTTTGAGTGGCTGTGCAAAATGGAGGAAAACGTTAAAATGAATTCACCCATTGTGGCAGAGTAGATGAATAATAATACTTTTACTTTATTTAAAGAACCTACTTTATCCTAAGAACATAATCTTAAACATCTATGGAGTAATATTTATTTAGAACGTATGGCTTAGTGGTCAGAGCGCCTGGTCGGTTTCCAGGAGGCGCGGGTTCGAGTCCCGCTACGTTCAAATTATGAAAAAAAATATATACGTTTTCTAAATAAGTATTTTTCTTTCCTAAGTGTGGAATAACACTCTAAAAATGTTAAAAATATTAAAAATGTAAAAAAATCTATGGAGTATTCTTTTCTATAGAATTTTACAACAATTGTGTGAGGAAAATTGAAATGTTTTAATTGAATTAAAAAATTAACAAGTTTTCTGCTTCTAAAATATTTTGAAAAAAAATTAATCCTTTACAATATAAAAAAAATCTTTAAGAATATCAGTAATTACATTAACTTTTATATTCTTATTTATTGCAGGACATAATATATTAAAGTCACGTAAGCCCAAAGCCATTAAAAGGTCAAGGGTCCCGCACTCGCCTTTCAAAGATCTTTATATGTACAACATGGATGTAGAATATTAAATCTGATCACTTTATTATAGGTAATTGAAAATGTACGTTACAATCGTTATAGAAAATAAATTATAAAGAATATATATTATAGTATAATAATTTATTCTTAATTTATTTTCTTTCAATTTAATATAACAATATGAGTGAAAATTAGAAAAGTATAATACTAAGAGATTAATTAAATTCTTCTTTTGAAAATTAAATTTAATTTTTGCAGTGTTCAAAAGTCTCCATTTTACCGGTTAGGCTATAAATTATGAAAAGGAAATCTTTATATATCATATTTTTATATATTTCTCTTTCTTATTTAAACTTACATTTATTTTTTTTATATTAAAAATAATTATTATATGTATATAGATATAAATGGGTCACGTCGAATAGTGTATAGTAGCAGCTTAATATTTTATTGGCTTCCACATCCAAGTATGCGCTAGTTATTCCGGTGCCATAATCTAGAGTTTAACGTGTGGTATTTTTTCGTTCATACTTAGTACTTTTTTATATATCATATATACATATTTTATAAAATCAAAAGCTTTTTAATTTTTTTTACATAGTAACGAAATAAACTGCAATTGAACTTTTGAATGTTTCTTAGAATACTTATAATAATAATACTTTTTCTATACGAGGCCATTGTGGCGCCGTTGCGCAGAGGCATAATCGATATGTCTGCATATGACTGTAACGCAACGGTTCTGGGTTTGATCTCTACTCGAGGCAATGAATTATTATTTATTATTTATTTAATTTCTTCACTCTGACACCAAAACAAAAGTCCGGCGTTGAGTTCCGCCACTGTTTTGTAATATTCGGCGGAAAATGGGGAACGGAGTGTCTTAACACTAGCTACACTGCTATATGCAAGATACAGCATGAAGCTGATAAATATTATTTATTTGAATGTTTTATATTCTAAGTGACTTGTAAAATAATTTAAATTTATACTTACAATAAATAAATACATACTTTAGTATATTGTAATTGCCACATTTATCTAAAATTTATTGTTAACTTGTAATAATATTTTAAAAAAATAATTTACAAAAGGGCGAAGTAGGGAAAGTCCACTAACTATCTATAGGAATATTTATAATTACATCTTGAACGGCGGAAATTGTGTCATCAGCATTTTAAAGCTTATGAGCATAAAAGGGGCATCGATCGTATGCCATATAGAGGGTAACTTGAGTACGCTTTATCATTAAATTGTATAAAATTATCCATAAGATGGTTAAAATATGATATGATATTAGAAAGTTACTTTAAGTTTATGTTTATTATATATATATATATATATATATATATATATATATATATATATATATATATATATATATATATATATATATATATATATATTTTCAGCTTCACGCTGTATCCCGCACACAGCAGGGTAGGCAGAGGGAACCTGGAGGCATGGCATGTTAAGTGGCAGAACTCAACGCCGCGCTTTGCCTCGACACCAGAGCGAAGAAGTAGAAATATAAATTTAAGTAAATATTTAATTTCCTCGAGTGGGGATCGAACCCACAACCAGTCGGTTTAGTCACACTTTGTGCCGCTGCGCTGCGACTGGCCTCAACTGTCCGTAAACATTTAGTGTTTGTTTAATTTCAGTCAGTTCATAAATAAACAAAAATATGTCAATATAAATGCTTACGACAATATTGCTACAAAATGAAAGTTTTAATGAATTGGCTGGAACTTTAGCTCTATCAGAGTATGGATGATGTATTTAAAACCATAATGTTGTCAGATCACGAAAGTAATTCAGATGAGAAAATAATAATTGTGTAGTACAAGCGGGCGAAGCCGCAAGCGACTCGCTAGTATACAATATATGTAGATATATGTAATTTTACAAATATTATTTATTTCATATATTATACTTATAGATTATAGAAAACACAGCAATAATAATGCAGCAATTGCATAATTTTTTAAGCTTTTATTAAGGGCAGTCAGAACAAAAACCACTTGAAAAATTCAGATAAACAATGAAACGTCAAAATGAAAACTGTTTCAATAAACAATGTAAGCCAAACCATTGTAACCCTTGTAACATTACAATAAAGTATTAAATTGTATGGCAATTTACATTTACACGTGAGCTTTCGTAGCCCCGGTGGGTACACGTTTAATTAAAAGATTTCAGTCAAGCGCACTCGCAATATTGGAGCGTTTGTCCTTGCTACGCTCTCGTCACTTCGGATCTAAGTAAGACAGGTTAGACAAATTAAACAAATAAATGAAATTTACACTCAAATATTGCAACGGATAGTCCGTTTCATATAATTGAAAATTTTATTCTGAAATTCATATGTTAAAAATATAACTTTTGAAAAGATCGATCTTGAGATATATCTGTTAACAATACGTTCTTATATAAAAATAATTATATTAATTATTAAATATTCTTGATTTATATAGAGAAATTGAATTATTTAAATCTTTTTTTAGTGTTTTAACTATAACTTAAAGCGTAACTCGTTTTAAAATGTTTAATGATTTGATTTTTTTTTATTAACATTTTTCCGTACATGTAAAAATATATCAATTTGAAACAAAAACACAGTGGTTGCTATTGCCAATCTGATACTTAAAGTGAAATATACAGCTGCAGTTTTACCAAATGTTTATGTACGCACGTACTAAAACGAAAACAAAAAATAAAAACACAAAAGAGAGGTATTTTAAAAAAAGCTTTTTTTTCAGCTTCACCTGCGTGAGCAGGGTAGGTAAAAGGAGTCTAGTGTTAAGACACCCCACTCCCCATTGTAGTTTTTGTCACTTTATTATATTGCAAATGAAGAAAAAATATAGCGGTGCGTTCATTTCTTAGTGAATAACAATGAGAAATCTTAAAATATACACATTAAATTCGTTTCTTTATTTATTTATTCTATAATGTTTCCACATAATAACTCTTCCTCTAGACGAATTAAAAATAAATCACAATTAAATTCGGATCTACCTATAAATCCTACCTAAATTAGAATAAAAATAAATAAAATAGTAGACAAAGGGAACCCAGTGTTAAAACACTCCGTTCCCCACTCTCTGCCGAATTCTGGAGGCATTTTGTTGAGTGGCAGAACTCAACGCCGCGCTTGTCCTCGACACCAGAGCGAAGAAATGGAAACATAAATTTAAGTAAATATTTCATCTTTCGAGTGGGGATCGAACCCACAACCAGTCGTTTTTACAGTCACACTTTGTGCCGCTGCGCCACGACTGGCCTCTAAATTAGAACTGAGAGTTTATTTCAAAAGAATTCATCAATAATAAAAGATAGAGCAATCAGCTAATATTCTTACATTACAATCGAATATATAATATACTTGATAATGTGGAATACGATTAAACCACTTGAGAAGCTTGTTCTATATGACTTACATAGAATTGAACTAGACCTAAGTGAGTACGCCAGCTGTTAGTAAAGTCTATTCAGATGAACAGATTGGAACAGGCTTATTGAGTGATCCTATATTGACCGACTGTAACATCCTTTGTCGCGTGATTAATTGAAAATTGATTGATTGATTAGATGAAATTTGGAAGACAATTCTTATAAAATCAAAATCAAAAAGTGATAAAACTTGTGAAGAGCTGAAAAAGTTTAAGAATTGTTCAGATTATTGTGGAAAGACGTGAAACAGGATGAAGAGCATGTTTAATAATCAAATTTAAAGAAATTAAATAACCCAAATAAAAGTGGGGAACGGAGTGTCTTAACACTAGGTTCCCTCTGCCTACCCTGCTGTGTGCGGGATACAACGTGAAACTGATTTTTTTTAAATAACCCAAACATATAGAGTTAACGTGACAAAGTAGCGGACAGCTTAATAAAATTGTCTGTTAAAACTTATAAAGGAAAAAATAGTTTTAAAATATAAAATGAAAAATGTCATTTCTAAATTAGAATTCTATATTATCAATATAAATTTCTATTCAAGTTTCAATTGACGAGTCAAAGTAAATTAAATGAACCGTTTTAAACTCGTCGCTCCCGTTCGCCTATCTTTGCTACATCAAATATAGTTCCGAAAGCCACTAACTTAATTAACAAATTAAATGGCCAGGTCGCTATCACGATCGCTACATTTAAACCCCCGCGTCCGCCACCTGTAATAGATTATTTAAGCAAATATCCACCAACACTATTATTGGACCCTTGTCAAAAGCTTATAAATACAGTTGTAATTAAATATAAGATTTCTCTGAACGTTTTATTTAATCAAATCTTGCAACGGATAGTCCGTTTCATATAATTGAATATCTTATTCATATGTTAAAAATATAACTTTTGAAATGAGTGATCTTGAGATATATCTGTGAACAATACGTTCTTCAATGTAATTATTAAATATATTCGTTTCAATTTTCGTTTCGGCAATTCGACGGAAAGTGGTGAACGGAGTATATTAATACAAAATTTCATCTGCTCAACCTGTTGTGTGCGGGATACAGCGTGAAGCTGATTTTTAAATACTAACTTGGGGTTGTGCTATTTATTCTACCGAGAAATGCATTAAAAAAACATTCTTATTAAATCCCATCCCATCACACTTTTGATATGCCAAACTATTACGTAACCACATTAATATATTTATAAATACAATATTGTTACCTCAAACCAACTACTTTCCTGTTAGATCCAAGTCATACGGTAAACTTTTACGATAAACAAAAAGGAAACACTTATAAATCTATGAACTTTATTAGAGAGATCTTTAACGAAAACAAGGTAATATTTCTTACTTACGGAATCATGATGGATCGTACCTTTGTTACATTTGCTTTCAATCTGAAACAGAACAGAAAAAAAAATATAAGTAAGTTCCGCAAGTTACCCCATAAACTACCGAGAGGACACGTAATATCGGAAAAATATTTATCATATCATAAAACTGAGTAGGTTTATTGACCCTAAAGGCGTGTTATCGTTATATTTGCATAAGGCCCAATGTACGGCGGCACTAACCCCTAGTTTTACGAGGTTGATAGGCGCATGCCTTACATCAACCCCTTTTATTTTTACTAGTTTATTGTTCTTTATTTCATATTCTTCCCTCTACATATAATAATCTGAGTTTTATTACTATAATATGTTTTATAGATCATCTTCTATATAAGTAAGTTATTAAGGATTATTTAGGTAGCCAAGTAGATATCTAAAATAACACTGATTATTTTGGACATTTTTAAAGTGATATTCCACACTTAGGAAAGAAAAATACTTATTAAGAAAACGTATAAAAAATTTAACAACACAAATGAGCTGTAACAAGCGTATAAAAATTTCGACTTAACTTGAGGAGAACGCATGCCTTAGTGGTTAGAGCGCCTAGTCGGTTTTCAATTTTTATACGTTTTCTAAATAAGTATAACACCGATTAACTGATTTGTAAATCTAAGTCATAGTCTCGTATTATTTTTGATTTTTTTTTACTTATCCCTGTTATACTTAGGCACTGTTTTGCAGCTTTGGTTACGAGACACAACACGCAATGTCTTTAATAGGAAAGTGGAGAACAGATCGATATGATTGAAATTTTATTTCAGTTTTATTTTTTTTACTACATCTGTACTTTGCGAGAGGTGTGTAAAAACAAAACGGTAGAATATAATGTCTTCTTATCATTATAATGTTGTTTTTACAAAGAAAATATATTTTTTAATTTTTTTAATAACACAGTTTGAATATTTTTTTTATCGAGTTATATTAAAAAAAATCCTGTACATATAAAATAAAATAATACGAAACTAAAGTTTGTTCGTTATTACTGTTCCAGCCATTGTTCGTCATTCATAAAGTTTATTCAATGTTCAAATCTTATTCAGTTACGTCACGCTCCATTGGGAGAATAAGAAGAATAATCCCGTTTGAATCTTAATTAATACCAATTAATCGTGCTTCAAGAGACAATTATCCAAACAATGGAGAATATTTAAAAAAAATAAATATCTAATTAGCTGTCGTCCGCTCTTTCTATAGAGACGGCTTTATAAAGATATGAATTTCTGATACAGTATTTTTTTCGGTTTGGTCGTGATCCGCATATTTTTTTATCATTATTCGTATTATTGGTTACAATAATATTGTATCGTTTACTTTATAATGTATGTATAATGATGTATTAATTAATGTCTTGTGTTACGATCATGAGCATAAGTTTTAAACAGATTTTAAGGCCAGTCGTGGCGCAGGGGCACAAAGTGTGACTGTAAACAGGACAGGTTCGATTCCCATTCGAGGAAATAATTTGTTTAATATTTTCATTTTGAAGCCAGTAGTGACGCAGCTACCCCTGAATGTGACTGTAAACAGGACAGGTTCGATTTCCATTCGAGGAAATAATTTGTTTAATATTTTCATTTCTTCGCTCTGATGTTGAGGCAAAGCGCAGCGTTGAGTTTCACCACTCAATACGCAATGCCTTCAGAATACGGTGGAAAATAAAAGACAGAGTATTTTATTATTAGGTTCCCTCTGCATAGCCTGCCGTAAGCGGAATGCAGTGTGAATTAAAAAAAAGTTTTGTATTCAACGTGTTTGTTTAAATCTAAAGACTTATAATATCCACTATTATAAATGTAAATAGTCTAATTATGATACCGTCTCTCTAGACGGTCGGTGCCGGTTCAAATTTCACTGCCTCCGATAACGTTAAGCTGCATATTAGTTAATATTTTTCGTCATCGTCCATCATTTAGCTACGATATTCGGTGAGAAATAAATTTAACAACAAAAGAGGCAACAATAATTCTGGTTTCGGTAAAATAATTTATACTGGCAGTATCTACATAAATTTTCGGGCGAGAAACATAGCCTTTGTGGGAAAGTTAGTTGGACGCTGTCTGACTGCACGTGATTTTTGGGAGTTCAAATCTCAGTAGATTTCATTGTTTTATTATAATATAGAACATAGAATTTATTTTTCAGTAGTTCTATAAATGATAGTTTTATATAAAAATTGTTAGTCACACTTACTCAGTTATTTTATAGTTTTGACATTAACATTATAAAAAACATTTCACAAACATTAACATAAAGTTTTGTTGTATATATATACATATGATATATGAAAAAAGCCATATACTTTTAGTAAGTACTTAACAGCTTTTATCATTAGATGGCGTCAGCTCTACGCAACGGGCGCTCTACTGTTGGCACACTATTCACAAAACCAATTATCACTCTTACAAAATGCAATGCCACGTGTAAAATGTTATCAAGACGTGACTTTGAAATTGATAAATATTTAGACATTATTCTTTAATTTTTTTTCAATTTTGATCTCATATAACTTTAATGAATAAAAAAAATCTTATTTTCTGTAAATTCAGTCAGTTTTCTGTCATACAAAGTAAAAATTATTACAATTTATAAATATACATTTTTTTTCCTTAGAAGCTTAAGAAAGTGTAATCTAAAAAGGATTGTACACGCTTTATAGGAACAAAGAAGTAAACAAACCGGACAAACGCGAGTCGGGCGGCCCACCGGGGGTTCTTTACAAAAATTGGAGGTCTCGAGCTTTTTCTGAAATTCAAGCTTAGCTTAGCCAGACCCCTTTCATCTGATACCTCACTAAAACTAGCAGCTTTAATACCAAATTTTGCCCTTCTTTTAGAATTTAACCACAAAATATAGTTTTCAGATTTTTTCTTGAACTAATACTACCTGTAGATGCTAGCTGCCAAATTTCATAATTCTAGATCAACCGAAAGTACCCTATTAATTTTGATTTCCTTTATAGTGTCGGAATACACATACATATTAAAATATCAGTGTCCACTTCGAAATAATATTTTATATTTCATTTCTTTTGTTCTTGATACTTTATTTTAATTAAATAGTAAAATAAATTGAGGTTTGCTAATTAGTGGAACACTCGTTATTTCTGAGAGATAAAATTAAAAAATAATTCTGCACAACAATAAGTATTTATCCGCAGATATAGCAATACATACGATCTCGCAAAGCCTTTCATTAGAAAAGCCGGGATAATATAAAGGCTCACTTCGTACTAGTATTAGTATTATTTTATTTCATACATACCTACTATATTGGACTGCCTTATATGACCATATATTATACTTACTTACTCACTTAGCTTCACGCTTTATCCCTAGCGGAGTCAGAGAGAACGGAGCGCCAAACGCTACAGTCTCTACATGCCTCTTTTGCCTCGTCCACTCTCATCAACCTCTTCATACATGCCCTTCGGGAGGTCCTCAAGCTTTTTATATGACCTTCCTCCAGTATCATTACAACCTCTCTTACCACTCACTTTTTCATCATAAATATTTTTTGCCATTCTTTCATCATTAATTCATTTGACTTGCCCAAACCAGCTGAGCACTTCCTTCTTCATTCTCACCGTGACATCCTCGCTAGTACCTGCTATTCTGTCTACTCTTCATTGCGGATTCCATCAGCTAAGCTGACTAATATCCTACGAAGAGATATATTATATAATTTTTTTTTGAAAACACATATGGATTATTATCTGTGAATAACATACATACGTCCGACGAGGCCGGTCGTGGCGCAGTGGCACGAGGTGTGACTGCAAAACCGACTGGTTGTGGGTTCGATCCCCACTCGAGGAGATGAAATATTTACTTAAATTTATATTTCCATTTCTTCGCTCTGGTGTAGAGGTTAAGCGCGGCGTTGAGTTCTGCCACTCAACACGCAATGCCTCCAGAATCCGGCAGAAAGTGGGGAACGAAGTGTCTTAACACTAGGTTCCCTCTGCCTACCCTGCTGTGTGCGGGATACAGCGTGAAGCTAATTATTATTATTTTTTAACATACATACATTACATTACATAAAATAAGACAGTAAATGATTTTAAGGTACACCGACTGAATGGCTAATGAGCCCCCGCATTCGACGCTTTGTTCCGGCGTATTCATTACCTGCTCCTACAGCAGGTTGTTTACAAAAAAGCTTTGTTCCCGGCGTGCCCTCTCGAGAGAAACGAACAAAATCTAACAATTTTGAGGTCAAGCGATTTCACCCGGCAAATATTCTGAATGATAATTAAAAGAACAAACAAATCTAACTAATTAAAAATATTATACTCAGAGCCGTTTGAAACGTCCAACCGTTTTTATTATTCATGGCTGTACCGTGATGGACGGGGCTGATGTAGACCGCGGCGAAGGGAAACACGCTGTGAAATATTTCGTGTTAATTTTGAGAATATTAAATATATTTAATCTCCGAGAATTTTTTTTATATATATATTAAAATATTAAATTAATGTTCTAGTCAAATTTGGTTTAAATTTTAGGTAAGATTAATTTTGCTCCTTTTATATGAGCAAAATTTCTAGATTCACTTTTACGTTAATCGCTGAAAGTTAATGAGATGTAATAATGCTTGGAGACGCTGCGTATTTCTAGTGCTTAGGTCTTAGAAAACTTGAAGAGGGTCGCAGTAAAAGCCTAGACTTGTTATACTCGTTTTTTTTTTAAGATCTAAATTTTTATTTACAATTCAAAATTGTAAACACTGAGTAGCGTTGTGGGTTAAGTTTCCGTCTTACCCAGTAAAAAGAACTTTTTCCCATAGTTACACGTCATAATTTGAAATAAGAACGCAGTGTTACACTCTGTTTAAATATATGTTTTTGTCATATATTTTTTCTTTGATAATCACGTGTTTATTGCGAATAACTAAAAAATTCAGTCGTTAATTTATAAAAATCAGCTTCACACTTTTTTCCCCTCCCTTTTTTATAGCAGGTGGAGAGAAACGAATGTCAGGACACTCCGTCCTCTATTCCCTCCCAATTTTCGCCGGTACTGCTTCTAGTGAAGCTACAAAAGTATTATCTATTATCGCTAACTTTCTTTTTACTTAGTTTTTTATAATAAACAAGCATTTCTTATTTCATCCTTGAAAATTAACAATTCACAGAATTGAAAATGCAACCAATAAAATTTATTACAAAACAAAATCTATATTTGGTCGGGCAACGAAGTGTAGATAACGAGCAACGATGAGATGCAATAAAATAAATTTATTTACAACTGAATGCGCTATTTATATTTTCTTTGTAAACAGCCTCAATAGCTCATTGGAAATCCAGTTATTTTGCTTTTATTCATGCTGTTGTATTGCATTGTGGCAAATTTGATTTGTATTTCAATGATTAATTATACGTTTTTTATTTTAGTTTCATGCTGTATGCGAGCAGGTAGCAGAGTAGGGTGAGGAAGACTAGTGTTAAGACACTCCATTCCCCATTTTTAGTTAAATTTTCGAGGCGTTGTGCTTTGAGTAGCGGAACTCAACTCCGCGCTTGGCCTCGACATCAAAGCGAAGAAATGAAAATATTAAATATTTCATTTCCTTGAGTGGGAATAGAACCTGCAACCTGTCGTATTTACAGTCCCATTTTCTGACTATGACCTGGATTTTGTATTTCAATGAAATGTTTAATTATACGATTAGACGCAAAACGTTAATATACTCAAATTGTATGCAGTAATTAAGTAAGCGAGTGACGTTTGAATGAGAATTTGTCGTATTCGGAGACCTAACATCCAAGTTACGAATTAAGTTTCGCTAAGTTATGATAAGTTTGAGCTGCGGTTTAACGCCACTGTAAATAGATTTAATAGTTTACAGGAAATTTTAAGCTTTATACTTCTTAAAGATTTCTTGGATTATAGCTTATTTGTACGAAATTATATTGAAATAACAATATTATTAATATTTACCTTCGAGGCCAGTCTTGGCGCAGCTGCACAAACGTGCAACTGTAAGTATGTATTTTGGGTCGATTCCCACTCGAGGAACTGTAATATTCAATATGTTCATTCTTTAGAGTTGAGTTCCGCCACTCAACACGCAATGCTTTCAGAATTCGGCGAAAAGTGGAGAACGAAAGTATCTTAAGGGGAACAAAATATCTTAACACTAGGTTCTCAGGTCCCCTCTTCTCTAAAACTACAAAAAAAACGAATATTGACTTCACATAGAAAACTCTAATGTTGAACCGAGGAAAGAAAATTTACTTAGTCCATACTAGCGTTCGTACAACTTTGGGCTTACAAAGCCCTGATTTAATGAAGGTATAATATTCTAATCTGTATCTCGATATATAATAAAAGCATAGAAAAATCAATTCTGTACATGAGATATAAAAAAAATAGTTTCAATATATCGATTCTAGAATCCAAAGAACCACTCAGCAGAATTCTTGTCTGTCTGTTTGTTTACTCGCCAATCATGCAAAAAATACCAGACAGAAATGGATGAATTTTAGTATGTTATTAGCCTAGATTCTAGAGGTACATTTTTGTTTGGGTTTCATCTCGGTTTTTTATTATAGTTTCCTTAAAAAAAATAAAACCGAAAAATACAAATTACTTAAAATACCAATAACTACTGAATTAATTAAAAAAAAGTTCAAAGCCTAATGCAACTGTAGGATAATTTTCATCATGGAGTAATAAGCAATTTTAGTAGGAAAAATGAAAATCGGACATACTCACGTCCATTACTCGGAAGTGAAGTTAAATTATAAAATTTTATTTAAATTATTAATCATTTATCTTTCTATTTTATTTAACCACAATTTAAAAAAAGAAAATTCAATTAATATATTTTTAGTCTTCCATAAATATTATTTTATACGTCAACGTAGGTAATATTAAAATATTATAAAGTGGTTACAATAAAAAGTAAATGTATTCAGAAAGCAAATTCTGATTGTCAGTTCATAGTTTATAAAAGTTGATATTTTGTTTAGATGTACGTTTCATTCATTTATAGTAGATTAATTTTCTCAAGAGAATTTTCTCAGAAAAAAATATATGAAATAATCATCGTAAGAATGTACCAAATATATTATATGAATTAAACTTAATGTTACTACTCAAAACCAATGAATTATATGCAAATTTATTAATACGTTTCAAGTATGTAATATTATAATGTAATTATTCTTTTCAACGTTTTATATTTCTATGACAAATTCAGTAATGTAAGAAGGCGAAGCCGTAGGCAGATCGCTAGTATACAATATAATCTTTATCATCCATGAATCGTGACTTTTAGTTGTTACAAGGAAAATTTCGGCATTAAAACGCTTAGAAATGAGAACAAGTTTTGAAATACTTTAGCTTTGAAGAATCTTGGCATCTTTAGTGATGTCCTTTATTATAAATATAGGGTAATGGCACTAGTGATCAACCTTAAGGAAGTATATATTATCATTAAAGATGTAAAAAATATATAAAGCTTAAAACAATGATTATGAGCACAAATAATTTAACAAATTTTATGTTACAAAATATTTTTTGGTAATCTTAAAAATATTTTCATATTTGATATTTTCATATTTAAATTTTAATTAGCCAAAAATAGATAACACCTAATTATCGACCGAGACACGATATATGGGTGCCAAATACAAATTATGTTGTACTAAACTAAATAAAGAAATATTCATAGGTAATTTATAATCAGTATTATATTACAAGTCCTTATATTGTTATTAGGTAGATTTGTTGTAAAGGCGGTAATGACCCTTGGCATTTGTTCTAGTGGATAGTTTTTTTTCTATAAAATGTAAAATGGATTTTAAAAAAAGTATACAGGGTGGAAATGTTAGCACCACTTTAAATGAAACCACAGTTTAAACTACTCTGTAATAGCCTAATACAATTTTTAAAAAATTCCAAAAATTATTTTTTTTTCAAACAAATTAAATAATAAAATTATTGTTGTAATATAAAAGCCATTTGTCAAAAACGACGCACGCACACATAAACCTACCAAAGGGAAACCGCCGCAAACGCCTCATTTCGTAATCGAGTCGTAGGTATTGGTGGCAATGTTCAAAGTTGATTAACCTTTAGTAGTATGTCTTTACGTTATTGGTATCTATCCGTAACTGCGTTATACAAAATACAGGTATGGATAAACATCGTGAAATGAAAAAAATCCTACGTCTAAACTGTTGAGGTAACTTGATTAATTTCTTTATAAGCTAAAGCTAAGATGCTAAGATTAAGCTATGGTTTTAAAATATTTTACCCTATTTGCTGTTCCCGTAAAAGGAGCGCTGACACTTCCACCCTGTATATTGATATTGGTTCATAATTTAAGATTTTTTTATTTTATATGGTTATTTTCGAAAGTTAAAAAAAAGTTTCGATCTTTGGTGCTTCTCGATTATTTTTAGCATTAACTTACATATTATTTGTGAAAAAGAAATTGAATAATATACGGCGTACGTTCCTCTAAGTTGAACATATTAGTAAGTACTTTACACTAAAACATATTCTTTTTTTTGTATCCCGCATATAGCAGGGTAGGTAGAGAGAATCTGGGAACTTAATATTAAGACGACACTGCATAGCAAGACACTGCCGTTGTTGCTCGTTAACAGTGCAATGAAATGAAAATATTAAATATTTATTTCTTGCGAGTGGAAGCGATATCGATCGACATTTAATATTTTTACTTCACATACATTTTTTACTTTTCATGATTACAGGTTAGAAAAAAAAATAATATAAAACACCGCGTTTTTCACTTTTCGTTAATTAAAAAAAATGGTGGTCTGGATAAGTAAAACTTGGGCTGACGATTACGTAAGCTGACCTGGGAGACTTGTAATAAGTAAAATATTTCCCCAGAATACATTTTATGTAATACATTCATATTTATTTTATGAAGTTTTGGTTTATAATTAAAATATGTTTTTACTAAAATCCTATATCTCAAGCCATAAAAATAAAATATTTTAAATATCAATCACAGAACATAATATGCAAGTATTATAATAAAATTAAATTATTATAAGTAAATACATAATACTATCCATATCACAATTTATATAAGACTATATATTACAGCCATGGAACAACAAGGAAATTAACTTAGTCGATGGTCCCTCTTAGACATTACACGAGATTAGTCTAAGCTCTTGCTCTTGCAAATAACTATATTGTTAAATAAGACACGTCCGTATGCCACGATAGTGGAATGTTTACATGGGTGCAAATTGCCCTATTCATTTTAATATTATTATAAATCAGCTTCAGCTACACGCTGTATCCCGCAACATTGCAGGGTAGGCAGAGGGAGCCTAGTGTAAAGATATTCCGCTCTGGCACTAAGGCAAAAGCCCGGCGTTGAGTTCCGCCACTCGATACGTAGTATCTCATTTGTGCGAAAAAAATCGGCAGAAAGTGGGAAACGTAATATCTCACCACTAGGTTCCCTCTGCCTATCCTGCTGTGTGCGGGATACAGCGTGAAGCTGAAAAAAAGGATAGTAATATACTTACTATAAAATATATTAAGTTCTCATAATATATATATATATATATATATATATATATATATATATATATATATATATATATATATATATATATATATATATATATATATATATATATATATATATATATATATTCCTTATATATATATATATATATATATATATATATATATATATATATATATAACTATAGTTCCTCCCTCATATTATTATGTAAAGTAATTAGAGAAAAATCAACATTAGCCTAGATACAATCTCCTCGCAAAATGGAGTTCAAATTTCAATGTTATCGTTGGTTTTTCAAGGTACTATATACTAGGTGTATTAGGTAACTTTATTTACCAAGTGTTTGTAATATATGCGTCTAGATCCTCATCACTAATATCAACTAGTATATTTAATCATACGATAAACAATAACAAAGTCATATTAGGTATGTAAACTTTCCCAATACGTAAACTTTGTTAATGAACAAATGATAATAAAACAAAGTCTACATTCTAGCTCTAGTTTATTATTTAAATAATTATTGACATAATTTAATATATTTTTACAAATAGGCTAACAAAAATATACTATTTTAGGCCAATTTCATATATTTTGGATTTTGCAATAGAGATTAAGAGAGAGTGAGAGAGCTCTCTGTTAGTTTCAATGATATTTTGTTGTAGTGGTTCTTCGTTTATGGCGTTTCGAGCGTACCAGTTGGGAGTTAAATCGGATTACTATATCCCACTATGAACTTTACTTCAAAAAGAAACCGAACTCTTTTGCTAATTGTGCCACAATGGCATATAAAAAAAACCGAATACTCTGTTAAATGTATGAAATTAATAATCAGCTTCACGTTGTATTTCGCATACAGCAGGATAGGCAGAGGGAATTTAGTGTTAAGACACTCGTTTCCCACATTCCGCCGAATTCTGGAGGCATTACGTGTTGAGTGGCGGAACTCGTGGCTTAGCCTCGACACCAGAGCGAAGAAATATAAATTAAAATAAATATTTCATTTCCTAGAGTGGGGATCGAACCCGCCACCAGTCGATTTTACAGTTGCACTTTGTGCCCATGCGCTACAACTCCAGAACTCGGCGGAAAGTGGGGAACGGAGTGTCTTAACACTATGTTCCCTATGCCTACCCTGCTGTGTGCGGGATACAGCGTGAAACTGATAATATATATATATGATCATTAAAAATCATCATTAAAATCATATATCGTTTTGAACACACGCCCCGTAGCTGTTTGTAGGTTTGAGATAGAATTAGTCTTTGTAAGACCGCCCTAATTGACGAAGGAACAACAAAGCGATGTGAGCTATACGCGGGCTTATAGTGTACGTACAATATAAATTATTTATATATAAGCTTTAGTTTGTAGCTCAAAATATTTGTAAGGAAAGTTTTCAAATTTAATAATTTGGTATGAAACATACGTCTTGGTTTATACTCGTAGAAGTTTAGAATAGATTACGAATAAACTGATGTTAAAGCGAAACTCCTTTGAGGACGTCGTGGTCCAGGGGCACAAGGTGTGACTATAACGCGACGTTACGGTTGCGGGTTCGATCTCTACTCGAGGGAATCGTCAAAGCTACATTTTAACGTGGGTAAGCCATTCATGCAGTAACTAAACCACGAAAGCATGAATTAACTGGCATTTTAATTACGTTGTCATCTTAAATATCACAAAGAACAGATTTGAATATGAAAGATAATGAAAAAAAAAGCATCTTACGGAATTCTTTTTGAAAAATTAAGTAATATTTGCAATCAGAATAGGCGTCGTGCCCCTTAAATTTAGCCTCTGTAGTATATTTTTTATGAAAAAATATTTTTTGTTCTTTTAAAAAAAACTACAAAGAAAACACCCTCTATTAGCATTTGAGGAAGTCGACATAAAATCTGTAAACGTAGCCGGTCCATGAACAAAGATAAATTTCCGATACGCAAAATAACAGGTTGTTTATTGCTGAACCAAATGCGTGGGGCTTAATCAAATACACAAGTAAAGTTAAACCATTAATACTACATGGTATTTGTATTATTTAATGTTTAAATGTATCACGAAAGCCTGTTGTTGCCAATTTCAACTAGATTGATAACGTTATTAATAAAGTCAATATATATTACTATGAAACTAAAGGCTTGATTGACCAATATTTTTATCTTTTTCCCGACTGCTAAGGAAGAGTTATGTTTTTCGCGCGTATCTTGTATGTATGTATGTAATATTATTTATTACCTCATATCTCCAGAACCGCTGAACGAATTTACATAATTGAGGTATCGTTAGGTTTGTATTAGCAGCTCAAGTGTTCTTAGATAGGTGACGCAAAAAAATAATAATGGCAGCTGTAGGACGCCATTAGGCTTAGTGGAAAAAAAATCTTTTCGAATACCACAATATGGGTATCAAATTCAAGAACTCAATACGAGGATTTCAAAAAGGTATAACATGATTATCATTACTATAACAAATCCTAACAAAAAAGTGAAAAATAAAAAAATATATTATAAAAACAAAAACCCCGCCTGCATAAAAGTAAAAAGAAAATAAACAAGCCCAATACTTTATTAGGATTAATAGTCAGGACCTGTAAGTAATTCTTCAATCAATAAAATCTTTACCAGGAACTCCACATAATTTAAAAAGGTCCCGACTGTTAATCCTAATAAACTATTGGGCTTGTTTATTTTCTTTTTAGTTTTATGCAGTCAGTGTTTTCGTTTTTATACTTTTTTTTTTTATTAATATCAGTTTCTTATTTCGAATAGAAACTTTGTTTCAAATAATGGAAAGCTTAACTAAAGCTAATAGAAAATAAGTTACATACTGATTTTACGTGTATCTTCAAAGACAACAGACATCCTAATAAAATACAATACTATTATCTGTTCTAAGCATGAGGTCAATGGTATCGAAAAACATGATAGGGCTTTGAAATAAATAATATACGTAGCAAAATTTATTCTGTGCCTTTTGGATACAATATTTTTATACAGAATTTCAATATTTTATATACAAAAACGGATTCTTTTTTAACACCTGTTAATCGATAGCGCCTAATCGTAGGCACGTACAACCAGTGGGTTAAGTCATTAAGTATTCTGGTGAAAAAAATCTTCTACAGTACGTTGTTGCCCGTTATGTAAAATGATATTGTTTTATTAATTAAGCTTCACGCAGGGTAGATTAAGGGAGCCTAATGGCAATTTCATCGAAATCTGGAGGTATTAGGTGTTGAGTTGCGGAACTCAACGCCACTTTTTGCCTTTTTTGCCTGGCGCAGAGGCACAAAATTTACTGTAAAATCAACTGGTTGAGGGTTCGATCCCCACTCGAAGCGAAATATTTACTTACATTTATATTTTCATTTCTTCGCTCTGGTGTCGAGGCAAAGCGCGGCGTTGAGTTCCGCCACTCAGCACGCAATGTCTCCAGAATTCGGGGGAAAGTGGGAAACGGTGTGTCTTAACACTAGGCTGCCTCTGCCTTTCCCGTTGTGTGCGGGATACAGCGTGAAGTTAATTTGATTTTTTTTTTACTATTATATACTTAATTTAGTTTAAGATTTTTAAATAATTATTAACAAACTTAGCTTAAAATATACATAAATATATGCAACAAATAACATTTAATTATATCACAAAAATAATATTTAATTAAAGCTAACATTAAATGTCCACAGGATTTGTTATTCAAAATGCAATATTTACGTTGCGTACACGTAACACGTACAGTAAAATAGTGCGATACATTGGAATGCTGCGCGCGTAACGGCGCTAGTGCTGGTTTGCTTCATTCAAAATGAATAGGTGAGTTACTGCGACGTATATAGGGCCTGATCTAATGTTTGCAAAGGGGATGTGAACTGTTCTTGGGCTTTGGGTGGTGGGTTTTTAAAGATATTTTAATATTTATTGGGTTCATATCTATACAAATTATAAATTTTAAACTGATCGCTGTTTGCAGAAATATGTGAGATATATCAATCATCGGGAATATTATGAATGTAATAGAACCTAAAACATTTTTTTTAATAATATTTGTCTGTTTGTCGGTCGTTTGATGATCTCAGAAACGTTTTAGACTTAAATGCAGTTTCACTTATGTCTTTTTGCGAAGTTTCCTAACATTTGTTGGCTGTTATATCTAAATCGGTTCATAAATAAAAAAAATATATCAATATTAAATATTTTGCAACAAAATTTGTAGAAAATAATTTGGTTAGCTGAAACTTTAGTTTTAGTGTTTGAATATTATCATTAAAATGATAATGTTATTCGAAAACGAAAGTAAAATTTTAAGTTTAGATTAGTTAATAGGTAATTAGGTAGTTCAAGTAATTATATTTAAATAATTTCTATTTCTCCGCTTCCGTAAGATAAAATGTGGAAGTTGTGAATTGACTATTAAAATCACGATAACTTATTGACGCCATCGTAACTGTTGAAAATGTATCTGAGTAATATTGTTGTGAATTATTTTATATTTTTTCAGCTTTCACCAGAGTAGGCAGAAGGAACCTCCACCTCTGTTCTTAATTCTGGAGGCATTGTGTGGTTAGTGGCGGAACTCGACCCCTGCCTCTGCCTTCCTCGAATGGAGATTGAATCCACAACGTTTCGTATTTACAGTCACACGCTTGTGCTCCTGCGCCACGACTGACCTTAAATTTAAATTAAATGTATCTAATAATTTTGTTCTATGGATGGGAATTGAATGATCTCATTTGCAGTGATACTCTTTTCTTTTATGCTACGAAGGTCATACATTACATGTACATTCATTTTTTTTTATATAAAAATCTTTAATTTTTTTAAATCTTTTTTTTATTTACATTTTCTATAGGTTACAGTTTCCAATAGTGTAGCTTCCAATAGTATAGCAATAAGAACGACATAATATACCATTTTTTATTAGCATTGAAAATTCACCAATATTACCTGGTACGTGATTTTATGTTATTACTATTATTTTATAAAATAAAAATAAAAACAAATAAAAAGCATGAAGCCAGTCATGGAGCCGGAGCATAAAGTGTGACCGTAAACGCAATTGTTTGCGGGTTCGATCACCAGTCGAGGAAATGAAATATTTATTTAAATTTATATTTTCATTTCTTTGCCCTGGTGTCGAAACAAAACGCGGCGTTGAGTTCCGCCACATAACGCAGAATGCCTCAAAAAATAAGTGGAAAGGGAGGAACGGAGTGTACACTAGGTTCTCTCTGCCTACCCTGTTGTGTGCGGGATACAGCGTGAAGCTGATTTAATTTTTATTTTTTTTTAAAAACAAAAACACATTAAATGAATATGCTTAGAGTTAAATCATGTAATATCTAATATGTTACCACAAATTATATAACCGCAGGCTAATCAATAATTTGATCGACTGATGCAGCATCAAATGGGCCTTAATAAGTTAGACGAGCTCCAATTTGCCTTCCTCTGGATTAGGTAAGTTTGCTTACAATACATTTATTTCTGGAATTTATATTAGAAAAATTGTCAAGTAATAATAAAGATTATTAATTATGATGACATTATTCCGAATTTCAAAGCACAAAGAAATATTTGAATATTCGAATGTTGTGAATTTTGACGTTTCTTGTTCTAAATGAAGCATACATTGCATAAACATTCTTCCATCGCCTAAAAAAATTAACGGATTATAAAAATTAAAAAAAAAAACACAATTTAAGATAATTTATCTCTGTCAAAATATTAATACTAAAACACTATTACTGTATTCAAAAAAATATGCAGAGAAATTTAAAATACACAAAAAACTACTTTATACAACGGATAGAGAGATACGAAAGAGTGTGACTGTACCTTTTTTAACAAATTAATATTTTAATTTCTTCGCTCTGGCACTAAGGCAAAAGTCCGACATTGAGATACGCCACTCAACACGCTCGGTCGCTCGCTCAAACTCGGTGGAACTTCGGGAACGGAGTTTCTTAACACTATGTTCCCTCTGCCTACCCTGTTGCGTGCGGGAAACAGCGTGCAGTTAATGATTTTATACAACGGATTCTATAAGAAGATGCCTAAAAAATATTTAAGTATTTTCTCCTTGAAAGCCTAACAACAGGCTGTAAAAAGCACTAAAACCGAACACGACCGCACGTAGACCGCGAAGCTACGCCGCTTACATCGTTGAAAATACGTCGTTTAAACCGCCTCCAATTCGCAAACGAATTACTTTCTTAAAATTGAAATTGAATTTTGTAGAACTTTTCAAGGACACTTCGAAGTTTTTGTAGGGAAATTAATATGTCATTTACATCAAAAGGGTTAGGTTTGGAAGATATTTCAAAGCCTCGACGCTGTTATAGCGTATTAATTTTTTTTCTTATAAAAGTATCTTAAAAAATGGTGGATTGACATAAGATTTAAATATTTTATTTATTCATACACATTGGCTATAAATGATTTCCTGTATAAATCATAATATAGTCAAAAATTTTTTTTTTCGAAATAAAATATACTAATAAACTGTTACGGTTACACTTAACAATAAAAATAAATGTATTAAATTTGTTATTGAATGGTCTCTTAAATATAAAAACAAATACTTATAAAAGGCTATATATTATACATATACATAAGGATAGCTTCTGATTGTAAACTTTATGGTCGTGGGTTCGATATTCACTCGGGGAACTAGGAAATCATTCTTAATTTTCATTTCCTCACTCTGGTAGGCGAAGCGTGGCCTTGAATTCTACCACTTAACATGCAGTGTCTTAAAAATTCGTCGGTGCGTGAGGCACAGAGTGTCTTAACACTAGCTTTTCTCTGCTTACCCTAAAGGGAAAAACGTGACGCTGCTAACTAAAATAACGTATAAAAAATCATATCGTATCAAATATAGCCAATGTTATTCTGCACTGACGCTA
Organism: Heliconius himera; assembly: GCA_021202915.1. Taxonomy (NCBI): domain Eukaryota; kingdom Metazoa; phylum Arthropoda; class Insecta; order Lepidoptera; family Nymphalidae; genus Heliconius; species Heliconius himera. The sequence goes on from JAJHJA010000735.1 coordinate 46,669, forward strand.
ACGTAAACATTAACCCTATACTTGGCAGAAAAAAAAAATTTGAAATATTGAAAAAAAATATCTTTAATATGTTTTTATGGGTTTATTGAAGGGATAAAAAAATAATTAAAAAAATACAATATAAGTAATTTAATATTTATTGAGCGTATCATATTAGATACATTACCAGTCTCTTAACAATCAGTACTATAAACTCAACGTATCTAATTTGCTACACTGCCCGTCTTTGAGTGAAGTTAATAAATCATATTTAAACAATAATTGTAACAAAACAAAATCTTAAATGTCAATATTCTCAATGAAATAGCAAAGTATAAAACATAATTATTTTTTACTTGAACATAGATATAAAAATTAACATAAAAAACAGCCTTTGCATCTTATAAATCTAATTGTTGGTAAATTGAGATCAATCATTAAAATTAAGTCAAAAATCAGTCTTATAAATAAATCCTTTGTAAGGAGTTTATAATTTTCATATTTAATAAATTTATTTTTTGGTATGATATTTTATGAAACAATTACGTTCCGGCAATAAGCACAACCTCAATTTGCATTTTTGACAAAAAAATTTAGTCAACCCTTTTGTGCAGTACATACACCTTCCTCTACTAGTTATAACAGTTGGATAATGAGCAACTTGATCATACCGAACAGCATCTGGCGGCCTTTCAGCTACTGGGTTCTGAATAATCTTGGTTGATTTCATGCCAGGTCTGCTGATATCGCTCGTATCAGTTCTTTCAAACCTCCGTAAACTTTCAAAAATTTCAATTCTAAAGGTTTTTAGGGTTTTTTGTTTTTTGGTATCCATCCTGGATTTTCTATCACGCCGATATAGAAGCCAAGAATTGTTTATACAGATGTCGAGCAATTGAGAAAATATTGGTAAATACCAACGATGGCCTCGGAATGGTGTACGATACAGAGCGATCAACATATCGGCGAGATCAACACCGCCCATGTAAATGTTATATTTTTTTATTAAATTTGGGCAAGTCACTGGCATTTTTCTACCTTGTTCTTTCTTGTAACGAACCACAGTCTGGGTAGGATAAGCATCTACAAAGGTACTTGCAACAGTGACACATTTATTATCTAACCATTTAACGACAGCAATCTTATTTTTATTACATACGACTTGTGCATGAGATCCTCTACCCTTTTTTTTAAGATTTTTATCCGTGGGTAGTTTTTTCTCCGCTCCTCTGAGCCTGTTTGATCGTATTGTACCAATTGCAAAAATGCCGCATTCGTTGCGTAAGTATTGTAACAGCTCAATAGATGTGAAAAAGTTATCGAAACACAGGACTTTGCAAGCAGGTTGTCGAATAGATTTTGCCAACGCTAAAACTACTTTAGATCCAAGACCCATACTAATTTCTTCATCCGTAAATGAGTGAAATCTGAACGTGTCATCGCCTCCATAGATCAAGAAGTCATAAACTATCCCAGAGACACCAGCGCGAACAAATATTTTATAACCCCATTTTTTTGGTTTATTTTTTATATATTGTTTACGGCTGCCTGCTCTTGTCCCTTTATGTGGAACCATCATTTCGTCTATGCTGAAATGTGACTCTTCTACTACTTGTAAGCAATTTTCACGTATTATTTGAAGGACTGGCCTTATTTTATAATACCTATCACCATCGTCTTTCAAATTGTCATTAAAATGCAAATAACGCCTCATTAATTGGAACTTCTTGAGGGTCATAATATCAGCTACTTTGTCACATCGCGTAAGTTTGGCCCAATAATCTGTATAAGCTGGCAATTTATTGACACCCATGTATACAAGAATTGCCAGAAAATCTTTGATTTCATCTTCTGTAATATTTATTGAATTGCCCTTTAATTGTGTGCTATATAAATTTGTTTGTTGCACTATAAGAGAAATGATGTCATCAGAAAAGAACAGCCTGAAGTATTCAATTGGGTTTTTTTCTTCAGTTGGCTCAAACGCGATATCATTCACTTCGGCACAACCAGTAAACTTGAAGCGGCCCCAATTAGGTTCTAACCTTTTAGGTGGTATTATTTTGTGTTTTACTGTGACAAGTGTAGGTCTCTTTGAACGTGTAGCTGTTGAAGGAAAATGTGCAAATAATGGCGACAGTGGTGGTGATTCATCAATCACTTGCCGCTTAAAATTACTAACTCGTGGGGAAAGTACTTGTGAGGGACTAGCCAATACAGATGGTGATGAGGTTGATGGTATCGGACAACAAAGTCTAGTCTCAGTTTCTGATGGATAAGGTGGTAAAATTGATGGCGAACAAGAGTTGAACGAAGGTGATGGCTGTTGACTGTATGATTGTACCAAAGACTTTGAAGCAATCACTTGATTAATTTCAATATCATCATCTGAGAGAAGATTTAGGTTTTCTATTGAAGATGGCAATGATGGAGGTGGTGAACTGCTGTCAGAGTGCGTAAGACGGGTGTAGTAATGAACTTCATCCTCAGATGATTCACTTTTGTCTAAATCTGATTTTGCTCCCGATTTCGGAACAAGAGCTACGAGTTGCCGAGCTCTTCTTTGTTGTTGCATAATATGGTGAGAAAGTACCTGCAAATAAAAATAAGAAATTATTGTTATATAATTATCTTGACAACATTCTGGCCACAATAGCTAACCCAATCGTAGCCTACTTATAACAGCGGTTTGGAAAGAAAACTCAACTAGTATCTATACAAATCAGGCAATGTCTCATATTTGATACACAGCAAAAAATGGCTAGAATGTTCGCTCTCTGGCAATGTATCATATTTGCTACACTTGAAAAACACCAATAATTACATGCACTTACAATTCATTTAGGTACATGAAAATAACGTTAATCATTAGAATATATAATAAGCTTTAGCAATCAGAATATTTTTGAAAACAATTTGGAACAAAATATAATAAATAATGATTATTCTTACCTTGCGATGCGTAGACGCCTTTGATCGGTCCGCCATCTTGCGTTTTACAGCTGATTCTAGTGTTGCAAGCACTTAAATAATATTTTTTGTGGAAATATAAGTGTATTTTCTGTCATATTAAACAATAAAAGTTTTAAAAAATAATTAGAGAAAGTCTCGGGATTTTCTAAAAGTTGAACGTATCCAATTGTATACAGTATCAAGAATAGGGTTAATTACAGTTTTAATAGGAGAGCGTTACATATGTTGATATTTCACTTGGATTGCTTGATAAAATCAAAACAGTTTATAACGAACTTTTAATAACTTTTAATAGCTCTAGCTTCATTAAGAACTACTTATTTTTTTTATTCTCTTGATAATAATTTTTAAATGGTAACTTTTGACTTGTCTGGTGGTCTAGTCTGGTGATAAAAACAAGATTATGGGTTTAATCTCCATTTATTTTATTATTACTCATGATAATAATAAGTTAAAAACACACAACGAGGTAGGTAGACGGAAGTGTTAAGACACTCCGTTCCAATTCCCACCCACTATCTGCCGGATTCTGAAGGCATTGCGTGTTGAGTGACAGAACTGAGCGAAGAAATGGAAATATAAATTTAAGTAAATATTTCATCTCCTCGAGTGGGGATCGAGCCCACAACAAGTCGGTTTTACAGTCACAGTTCAACAATAAGTTGAGTATAATAATTATTATTGATTTGTAGAAATAAATCCGACTTCATAGAGTATTTATTCTCAATAAAAAAATATTTCATAATAGTGCAGCTATCTAGTTTAGACAAATATCGGTAAATGGTTGAAAATATTCTATGTGCTTTCGTACAAAACAAAATGTGATAATTAAATCAAAACTCAAATTAAATTAGCTTCACGCTGTATCCCACACACAGCAGGGTGGGCAGAGGGAACCTCGTGTTAAGACACTCCGTTCCCCACTTTCCACCGAATTCTGGAGGCATTGCGTGCTGAGTGGCGGAAGTCAACGTCGTGCTTTGTCTCGACACCAGAGCGAAGAAATGAAAATATAAATGTAAATAAATATTTCACTTCCTCGAGTGGAGATCGAACCCATAACGATTTCAGTTTCAGTGACTGTAGTCACACTTTAAGAAATTGTGATAATGGGTGAAAATAAAAAAAGGTTTTGCTGTAAATAAGCAGAATAGAAAACATGTTTACATATAATATGTTATAGTCTGACAAACGAAGCCAACCAACCGTACCTTTGGATTTATCAAGGCAAGTGGACTCACAAAGGGTTGATAATTAATGTTGAAATGGGATACTAAGATTTGCTTCCATTTTAGTAATTATTTGTACTATATGTATAGAGAAATGAGTTATTTGTACGTAATAGGTAATATGATCTAAATAGTATTTATTATATACTATGCATTAGATATATTATGTATAAAAAATTCAAAAAAAATCTTTTTGCTTTCTATTATTCTTTTTAAGCGTCCCTCTATCCATTTCAGTCAAAATGACTAAATGTACAGATAAAATATTTTTACTATCTTATTATATATAGAGATTCGATTATTTTGTACTTTTTTCTTTGAAATTGATGAGAAGGCGAACTGGGTGTGGAAGAATTGACATATATTTTTTATTAATGACTCATATCATAGGGTTCCGTACCTTAAAGAGAAAAGTGGTCCCAATCAATAGACATGAGAACTTATGCATGGTTTTTCCTACATTTTTCATTCATTTCATACGGCTACAAAATAAAATAATATGATTCGCCACATGCCCAAAACTTAGTATTTATTGTTATAGATCTACGACCTACAATTATAAAATTTGGCAAGAAATGGGAATTCGCTGTACAGGTATGGGAAAAATGTGAAATATAAAAGCTTATATTATAGATAAAGACTTCTAATTAGCTTATGATTATTTTTCTTCATACATACAATAGTACAAGTTTGACCTTTTATAATCCTGAATCGGTGGGCGAGTCTAACTCACACTTGACCCTTTTCTGGCTCTACTTTTGGTGATGACTCACAGCTTTTGCCTCGCGGTTTGTATTTTAAAATATACTATAGTAGATAGTAGATTTTTAGTTTACTAATTTAAAATATCTGTTTTTTTTCCTTAAACGAAACTAGCAAAGTTACTCAATTTTCAAAGCATTCCATAACTATCTCTAAGCTTGTGTGTTCAACAAACCTTGCAACAAGGTTAATTGTCACATTATATATAGATAAAAGTATATAGAATATTTTACCATATAGCTTAACAACTCGCATACTTTAGTATTTACAAAGATAATTAGACGTAGATATAACATTAGACAGTCGTAGTGCAGTGATGCTGTTCGTGACTGTAAAGTCAATAGTGATGAGTTCGATTCCCTTCGAAGGATTTTTTATATTTTTTACATGAGACATGACCACTTATTTTTGCCACTGAATATGCAGTGTCTCGAAAGTTGCGTGGAAATTGGGGAGCTGAGTGTCTTACCATTTCTGTTTCAGTTTCCTCTGAAAACTTTGACATGCGACAAAATGTAGGATGGTATTTTTATTACTTAAATAATAATAATATTGTAATATTCGTTTTAAGAACAATGTAATATGGTCTTAAAACGAATATTATAATATTTATTTTTTAAAAAATCAAATTAAATTAAATCAGCTTCACGCTGTATCCCGCACACAGCAGGGTAGGCAGAGGGAACCTAGTGTTAAGACACTCCGTTCCCTACTTTCTGCCAAATTCTGGAGGCATTGCGTGTTGAGTGGCAGAACTTAACGCCGCGCTTAGCCTCGACACCAGAGCGAGGAAATGGAAATATAAATTTCCTTAAGTAAATATTTCATCTCCTCGAGTGGGAATCGAACCCACAACTAGTCAGTTTTACAGTCACACTTCGTGCCGCTGCGCTACGACTGGCCTCAAATATTTATTTTTTTATTAAATAAAAAGTTATTAAATTTCAATTTGTCTGAATAAAGACCGTATCTTATGTATAAAGTAGCGTAGTATATTCTATATATAATATATCTTCTCTATATATAATAAGACAGTAAAAATATTTTGTCTGTACATTTAGTAATTTTGACTGAAATGGATAGAGGGACACTTAAAAAGAATAAACGCAAAGAATAAAGCAAAAAAATTTTTTTTAATTTCTTATCTGTTTGTCTGTCTGACGACATATTTTTGTCCACATTTTTCTCTGAAAGTACTGAACCGATTTACTTGAAAATTTCACCAATTGCTTTGTTTTAACTCAACTTAACTACATATTCATCAAAATCGGTTCATTAAAAAAAAGTTATCGTCATTTGAAAGAAGTCGTAATTAATTTAACACAGAGACAAAGAACGATCTTGAAAGAAATATCAAGTAAATACAAAGATTTTTTGGTTAGTTCGTTCATATAATATATGTAACTAATTTAAAAACTGTACGGGTTAATATGCAATTATTACAGTGATTTTACAAAGAATATTTTGAATCCTTCAAATCAATAATTTAACATTTAAGGCTGTTTCTGAATGAGTAAATTAAATTATTCACTGACATCAGCACATTTAACAGAGTATATTAAATAGGTAAAAAGAACATAAAGTTACAAAAATATGTACGTGTAATAAATAATTAGCTTTATGTATATTTTATAAATATCAAATATCGACAATGGTCGTATTTTTTTATTTAAAACAATCAAAAATTCTTTGACGATAATGTCGTAAAAAAATCATATTAGAAGTCATTATAGTTGTCATTCAATTCTGCTTATTAAATCAAAAATCATATATTTTAAGCGGGCGAAGCCGTGGGCGAGCCGCTAGTTTATAATAAGTATAATCAGGATACTTTGTTGCACAGTTCTATACAAGATAATAAAACGTGAAAAATGTCGAGAGCTGCAGTGCGCCATGAAATCCTCATGTCTTGCAAACCTACCAGCCTCTAACAGGGTTACTTGTAGCAAAGACTATACAAAACTAGAACAGCTTAAACATTGATTCCCGCTTATATACTATACTAATATAGTAGAACTAGAACTATTAATGAATGAATCATAAATAACTAATCACTTTGATCTCTGGCATCAAGCAAAAGCCCGGCATTGAGGGCTCAACATACAATATCTCGAAAAATCCCGCACAAAGAGGTGGTTAGGTTAGTCCTAATACTAGGTTCCCTCTACGTACCATGCCATGTGTGGAATACACTATGGTTTGATTTAATTTTACTTTTTCCTTTACTAATATACTCAAATCAAGATACTAAAAAGTATATAGAGTTGTGAGCACCCAGATATAGAGTCATTATTTCAAAACGTACTTTATTTATAACAATATTGTGATTGATGTTAGATTTATAATAAACTAATCACTTTGAACATCGAAAACTTGCAAAACAATCGAAAAATGCATTAAAAACTACTGGAGGGGTTCCACGTAACCTTGATAACCTTGAAAAAGGGATTATTCAGTGATATTTTTGACATTTCTTTATATTAATAATTCTTAATTAGAAGAAGACAAAAAAATGTAACCAGTATATAAGAATTTTAATGATTTTGATTTAGATAATATAATACACAATAGTTGATACGGTTAACTGGTCAGAGCTAGAGTTTCATAGACTAACCCACATCAGGTTCAAGTCCGCTAAGTAATTTACGTAATTTGCATACGTTTTCTTATATACCTACATATTTCGAGATGGTCCATTCTCTGACCTTCTCTCCCAACCCGCTTAGTAAAATTTAAAAATATAATATACATACTTTACTAGTATATATATTTTAAAACGAGGCAATTTAATATATTACTAATTACAATACCTGCATTAAATTGTTAACAGAATTAAACTGTAAACTGAACTAATCGTAACTTTTTTATTAGCTTCACGCTGCATCCCGCACACAGCAGGGTAGGCAAAGGGAACCTAGTCTTAAGACACTCCGTTCCAAACTTTTTTATTTTTTTTCGCTTATTACAAATATGAAAAATAAAATAATACTACTTGACATCCAAATATTATCAATTATGCAGCATGCTATACGCTATGTTTGATCACATTAAAACACAGGAGACGTCGTAAGCTACAGTGCGTCATGGAACCCTTACGACAAACACACGTGCCTCCTAACAGGTTTACTTACTTACATGGCTGACCTACTATGAAGATACTTTTGTACTGGAAGTATATATGTATATATATGCATATATTTTTAGCTGCGTACAGCAGGGTAGGCAGAGGAAATCGAGTGTTAAGACACTCCGTCTCCCATTTTTTGTCGATTTCTAGACGCATTGCATGTAGAGTGATAAACTCAACTCGACAAACAAACTCAACGCCGCGTTTTGCCTTTGAGCGAAGAAATGAATATATTAAATATTTCATTTCCTCGAGTGGGAACCGAACTCACAACCTGTCATGTTTACAGTTACACGATTGTGTCCCTGCGCCACGGCTGGCCTTAAATATATTTTGATAAAAAAAAATCAGCTTCACGCTGTATCCCGCATACAGCAGGGTAGGTAGAGGGAATCTAGTGTTAAGAGACTCCGTTCCCCACTTTCTGGCAAATTTTGTAGTCATTGCGTGTTGAGTGACAGAACTCAACATCGCGCTTTGCCTCGACACCAGAGCGAAGAAATAGAAATATAAATTTAAGTAAATATTTCATCTCCTCGAATCGTGCGAATCGAATCCACAACCAGTTGATTTTATAGTCACACTTTGTGCTCCTGCGCCACGGCTGGCCTCAAATATATTTTAATCTGGAAGTATATTTTGTAGCTGGTAAACAAACAATACAAAAATAAAATATAAAAATCGTTACAAAAAAATGAAAGATGAACGAATCCACATCAAACCTGTAATCTTGTTATAAACAAAAAATGTAAATTATAAAAAAGTGGAGTGACGAACGGTATTACATAAAAAAAAATCTCGATTTTGCATGCAAATAAAGTTATGCAAATTGGTCATTGTATAATCGCATCTAGCATTTTTGCTCTACATCCATGTATGGAGCCCACGTTATATGTCGGGGAGCACTTATTCAATAATCTGATTCAATTCACAGCGTAGGAACAGTTTCATGCTTCCTGACGTCTAGTTTAATATTCTATTACTGCACTGCCTCATCCCTGTACTTGGGTTACTTCTGAGAATGAATCTTATATTCAAAAGTTAAGGAAAGAATGGAAAACTTCAATAAAATAAACGTGTTTGTATGAAAATCACGAAATAAATATTAAATTAATAAAATTTAGTATAGTTTAGTATATTTTATATAATAATTTTATGTTATAGTAAATAAGAAACGAAATAAATACTAATACAAAAGTTATGAATAATAATGAGAAATTTGCGGCGTGTTGATTGTGGGGACGTCTCTGAGGGTCCTACTAAACTAAAGCTCTGAGAACTTTAGTTGTTTCAATGACCTGGGTTTTAATAAGCTTAATAATTGTTGTTCAACTTCCTTCATGGGGCATCTTGACAAAGGCAAAATGAAAATATACAAGTATTAGAAACCAGATAAATAAAAAATATAGCCTTATTCAGAGCAGCCTTTTTAATTTACAGTTATTTTTTTTCCTATATATTAAGCAAAAAAATTGCGTGAGCGTTTCGTTTTATATATATTTTTCAGCTTTACGCTGTATTCCGCAGGGTAGGCAGAGGGAGAATAACGTTAAGACACTCCGCTCTCTACTCTCCGCCGAATTCAACCTTACGAGACGAGACGAGAGGTTGAGTCGATCCTTTATTATAATTTATTCTCTTTGTAATGTAATAATAATTATTTTATTATATTATACATGAATACTATAGAGACTAGCATTAATATACAAAATACAACGTTCTAGCATCGTTCATATTGAATGTGTTCTATATAAACTTTTGTCCCCATACATATCCAACATTAGTACATATCTAGCTAAGATTTTACGGTATAATATTTTAAAATTAATTATTATAAAATATTCTATGGAAGGTCGTGTTATATTTTGGAATCTTTGATGTTTGACAGGAAGTTGAATACTGCCTACTTGTTCACATCCCTTTGTATCACCATCTGAAAGGCTATTCAGTTTTTCAATAAAACTGGGATGAATCCACCGCAGGATCGTCACGAAAAATTAATATCCTTTAGAATTCTTCCGCTTGCACGCAACCTTGTGCATTTTACAATGCATGTCACGAATGAGACCGTCGTGGCGCAGCGGCACGAGGTGTGACTGTAAAACCGACTGGTTGTGGGTTCGATCCCCACTCGAAGAGATGAAATATTTACTTAAATTTATATTTCCATTTTCTTCGTCTGGTCTGGTCAAAAAAGACATGTAAAATTTAAATCCACTCAGTCTTTACACCACAATTTTTTCTTGGCCAAGAAGGCCAAAATACAAAAACAGTTAATATTAAGCGTAACATAATACTGTAAAAAACACAATAAAACAAATATAATCACTTCTATATATTATATTTAATTTCTTTTATTTAACAAATAGAAACAGCAGCTTTACTGATTAAACCTCTTTCGAAATCAAACACCATAACACTTATAGTTCACAATTCCACTTAACTTAAAAAAAACTCTACAAACAAGAAAATGTATTCTTCAATTAACAGATTGCATGAATTTAAATATATTTTTTTGTACGGAATTTATCACTCCGCACCCTTATCTTCTACACCTCGCAAAGTAGATGCAAATCAGCTTTAGACCGGTAGAAGTAGGATATGTAAAATTAAATCCAAGAATTAATTGAATAGAAAATCCAGTGGGCCTTGTAAATCTAATCATGTCGTAAACAAATGATAAAGGTCCAACCTTCACATTATCGTCGAAACCCGGACAACGGTTAATATGAACGTGCGGCTAACCATCCTGGATATGTCATCTCGTTGAAATATAAAGCGTGTGGGGAAGTCGTTGTGTGTTATTGTAAAGAGTTTTTATGTATTGCTAGAGACTCAAACGCGGCTTCGCCCGCTTATTCTTGGTTTTATATTATAGCGAAACGACAAAATTAAAAAAGAAAAACAATATATATTTTTTTATAAAAAGTATCCAAAGTTCTTTATAATATTTTTAAAAATATATTGAGTAGTTATGGCGTTAAAGCGTAACAAAAAACTTACATTCACATTTATACTACTGTGATAATTACACACTTTGACGTTTACAATTTTAGCATCAGTGTATTCAGATCTCTTCTTTCGTTATAAATATATTTATTTCTTCTTTCTATTTTTTCATCTGCACTTTTTACCCGCATATTGCAAGAGAGTAGAAATCTAAAGAATCTATTATAGTGTCGAGACACTCAATTTTTCAATTTTACGCTACATCATAGAATAGTATATATTGTATTTTAGCTGTACATTGAACAATATACAGCTTCCCGCTGCATCCCGTACACAGCAGGGTAGGCAGAGGGAACCTAGTGTTAAGGCACTCCGTTCCCTACTTTCTGCCGAATTTTGGAGGCATTGCGTGTTGAGTGGCAAAGCTCAACGCCGCGCTTTGCCTCGACACCAGAGCGAAGAAATGGAAATATAAATTTAAGTAAATATTTCATCTCCTCGAGTGGGGATCCATCCCACAGCCAGTCGGTTTTACAGTCACACTTTGTGCCACTGCGCCACAACTGGCCTCACCAATATACATGTTATATTTTATACTTTACACACAAAAATCACAAATTTATCTAAAAAGAAATATAAATGTTTCCATTCTAAACGAACCCAAGTTTATTTCGAAGGCAACATTTTATGGAGTGGGACTGACCCGAGCGTAATGAGGAGAGAAATGTTAAAATGCCTGCAGTAATGTCACCATTAGTACTTTTTCAACGTTAATTATCATTTACGTACCCAAAAATAAGAATTGTAATTGTAATGTATTGTGTAAGTTGTAGTGAGCAGAATTTTTTAGTAGTTCTATACATTACATATTTCCTATTAGTTTGTTGTGTGTATTTTGTTTTTCATTAAACTAAAAATATTTTTAAATACAGAAGCTAAAAAATGGATAATCTAAAAATTATTTAAATATTTTCAATTCTCAATAAATAAGTCAAGTAAGAAGCGAAACCCTTCATGTCATTCATACAAATGGCAAGGGTGTTTTAAAAGAATTCTAAAATCTGCCATTTCGTAGCGGCCATCTTGGATTTGTAATACTATAGAGTATATATGATTTTATTATAATCAGAACTAAAGGCCTATACAGCCTTATATTTGGTTTAACAAATTTTGAATTTCAAGTCAACCGGTCAACAAAAAGAGAGTAAAATTTTAATTACTAGATTTGACCCACGACAAAGTCAAGCTAAATAAAACCGTTTAATAAAAAGAAGAGGTCTAATAAGTCTCTCTATTGTCAACTTGGAAAATGTTAAATAATAACCTGTATTAATTTCAACAAGAATGACATACACTTATATTTTCTTTGTAGTCAGTTACATAAAATTCAATAACAGGGTACGCTGAGGTAATGAAATTCAAAACCTCTTCAGTCTGTTTGAAGTTGAATTCGAGGGGATATTGAGTCAGATTCTGCTATAACGCTTTTAAGCAGAATGTAACAAAGCCACGTGGCTTTTTATGTACTTGGGCATCCTTTTTCATAATTTATAAGATTTGCTATTAGAACAGTATTTTTTAGAGGTCAGTTGTGGCGAAGGGGCACAAGTGTGTGACTGTAAACGCAAATGGTTGTGGGTTGGATGCTCACACGAGGGTATGAAATATTTATTTAAATTCATATTTTCATTTCTTCGCTCTGATGCCACTCAACACGCTTTAGAAGTCGATTGAATTTGGAACATGTGGAAGGGAGTATCTTAAGACAATGTTCCCTCTGCCTACCCTGCTGTGTGGGATACAGCGTGAAGCTGAAAAAAAAGAGTATTTTACATATTGAATGGGCAAATGTCCAATGGTTGTAATACCTACTAACTTAATTGATATTACAAAGTTAAAACATATTACCTACTAAAGGTAAAAATGGTACAGTGGTTATTAACTGAATCGCAAGCCAAGAGTCCTCAGTTCAATTCATATCAAGGATTGAATATTGTCATATGTAATTTGGAAAAATTAATCAATATATATGACTTTAGTAACTGAATATCAAAAAATTTTCTTTTACAGGATTTGATAGCGGTATAATATAAATATTTTTTTCATAACTAAAGTTTGACTTTAAATAATTTCTTATTACATATAATTTTAATTAACAATCAACGTCAGATAAACCAAATACAACATCGGTCATCTCTATATGATTTTTTTAAATGAATTATTAAATAGTCATCTTCGCATAAATCCAAAATTTTTGATTTAAATCAATACATTGAATCGCTAAATATATTGAAATGAGAAATACAAAAGTTTCTCACAACACATTAGATATTAAGTTACCCGAGCCGTGTTTGTTCGAACACGGGTGTATTCCGCCCGATAGCCTGTGGTCGGCGGCGACCGCAAACCAACAACTGACTATACGACTATGTGTAATATGCATATGATATTAATGGAGAAATATGTACATACATGTATCTACTATTAAATATTTACCTATTGTAATAGACAGTGATTTACTATTAATTCATCTTAATACAAGATTTTAATCAGCTTCACGCTGTTTCCCGCACACTCCCTGTTGTGTGTGCGGGAAAGGCAGTGAAAACCTAGTGTTAAGACACTCTCCATTTTCTCTCTGGAGGTATTGCGTGTTACTGCACTACAAACTTATAGTTATTAGGTACTACGCTTAGGCGGTATTTGTTGAAATTTGAATTGATTTTACAACTTTTAACCTACCTTGAACCTACCTACCTTGAAAACCTTAAATTTACGTTTTCAATATACTGGACTTATGTAAGTACAAAGTGAATTTTGCATATAGAAAAACTAAAATAGCTTCATACTAGAATATATGTACAAGAACGCATATTTTAACCTAAAAGATCGTTCAACATAATGGATTCTGCTGCAATGAACGTTATCTTATCTTTTTTTCAGGAATGCTGAAGCAGGTTAGGTTTAAAGCGAATATTTAAATGTCGCTCATTAAACGTACAATATAAAAGTCTTCTCAGTACCATGGAGTGGTCCGAATGCTTTCATATAATTTTATTTCTATACATTTGCCAGCGAGAAGGTAAGTGATAAGAAAGGAGTAATTAGTAACATTATATAATATTATATTTCTGTATCTTTGCAAAAGATTGTAAAAAGAATGCATAATATTATATCACAATATAGAGGCCAGTCGTGGCGCAGGGGCACAAAGTGTAACTGTAAAACCGACTGGTTGTGGGTTCGATCTCCACACGAGGAGATGAAATGTTTACTTTGCAGCGTGCGGGATACAGCGTGATGCTGATTTATTGATTAATTTGATTTATTTTTAATTATATTAAAACTATATAAACTTTTGTAACGTTCTCCAAAAACATTTATGGAAAAAAAAACTATTCATAGTAAATTTTGCCAACTTACAAATATTGTACATATAAGAAATTTCAACCACGACAATTTCAATATTTAAAGCCAGTCACGTCACACTGGGCAATATTCCAAAGAACAATTTTCTATTCCATTGACTGTATTCATAAAGAATGCTCATCAACAAAATAGAATATTTAACACATTCACTTTGTAATGCTTTTGCAACACTCCCCGTCATTTTGTTCTTATAATCCCTTTGGACCCGAATGTAGATGAATATTTTTTTTTCCTCCAGCCACCATTTTTCAAATGAATAAAGAATGATATTAAATATAAAATGTAACTAATATATTTGTTTTGTTTGTGTTTAAGAATACAGTTCTGTGGAAATATTTACAAAAAAATATATTTTATAAATTCTATAGAGAGAATATTTAAAAAATTACACGTGTATGTTCAATTTACTATTAAAAATATTATTATAATATTATATAATATGTAAGTGCTTAATCTAACAAAAGATATCTTATAGTACACAGCTTCATACAATTAACAAATTAAATTAGAATTTCTTAGCATGTGAAACCGTATAAGTATCTATTTAAAAATTTGCATTAAAATACCTTTTTTTTTAACTACATGCTCTGTCCCACATATAGCAGGGTAGACAGAGATACTTAATAAGTTCCCCACGTTTCACCAAATTTTCGAGTCAATTCGTTGCCTTGGTACCAGAGCCATAAAATGAAAATATAAATTAATAATATGTTTTTTCCCGAGTAGAACTCAAACCCAGAACCCTCGCGTTACAGTTACTGTAACGCTTATGCCCCTGCGTCACAGCCACCTCACTTCTTCAAAAACATAATATTATTATGTAAAAAATATAATATTATCATTATATGCTAATGCAAAATTTATAAGGGTAGAATTTGTGATCACACATTTCAATATATTGAATAAAATGGCTATCATAGTTATCCATACGGCAGTTGATAAAATGGTCGCCAAATCCCAAGTGAGTCCTTCCGCCTGCGTTATGCTTTTGAAGATTACTTTTTGTTACTTATATATCACCTTTTCCTGTTTTAATATTATGAACACCTTCTAAATGGATTATTTTTTTGTAGGAATATATTTTAATAATATATGTTGTATTCTACGACTTAAGTGAGAGTAGAGAATAACCAAGATCTAAGTAATTTTTGTCACATTTTTTTTTCTGTTTAATTTTACACAAAGCGAAACCTAACGCCGTACTTTATCTAGTCATAGCCTGTAGAGTAAGAGAGAGAGTTTAAAATATCATAACAACGTCGATAACAATAACCTATAACATGTTGCTAACTCATAATTTTTTTTCTCTTTGTCTCTTATTTGTTTACAAATAAAAATACTTTTATATCTACATTGTTTTGAAGAAAATGAAAAGCTTAATTTAATACAAATCTAACTATGTTAAATACAATAATAAGAAATAGAATAAAATATTGAAAAATTATTCGTTTTAACAACTTCAAAGTTTGACTATAAGTGGTAAGTTTTATTGAAATTTGCTTATAAAAAATACTACAAGAGATCCCTTTACTTTCTCTGCTTGTAGAGAAAGGTGTAAATTTGAAGAAGAAGACGAAGACAAAAATATATTTAATAAAAATAATAATGTGTCATAAAGTATGAAACTATTATAAGCTTTAGTGAAAAGTACTTGCGTCTAATGAAGGATGCGGCGTCCATTGCATTGGATATTTACGCTGTCTGGGCTTAATTACTCTATTTTTACTTTTGCATCTGTAGTGTGAAGTCTTCATTTAGATTTTATTTTATTTGTATATTATAATAATATTTTTATTTTATTTATCAAAAATATTTAATTTAAGATAAAAATTGGTTTGTACATATAATTATGTATCTATATCGAGGCGCAGGGGCACAAGCATGCGACTGTAAACATGACAAGTTGTGAGTTCGATTCCCAATCGAGAAAATGAAATATTAAACTTTTCTATCCTAGGCTCTAGGCTCTGGTAACGATGCAAAGCGGGGCGTTGAGTTTCGCCACTCAACACACAATGCCTTCAGAATGCGGCAGAACATCTCATTGAACTCTTAATACTAGGTTCCCAGGATTCCTCCGCGTGCGGAGCACCTGCCTATGTGCGGGATACAGCGTGAATCTTATCTAAGCCATCCTGATTCGCTTCATGCTGTATCCCGTATGTAGCACGGTAGGCAGGGGACGCTTAGTATTAAGACACTCCGATACCCACTTTCCGAACTCCGAAGACATTGAATGTGAGTAATGAGACTAAACGCCGCGATTTTCTTTGACACCAGAGCGAAGAAAATGGAAATATAAATTTAAGTAAATAATTCATCTCCTCGAGTGGGGATCGAACCCACAACTTGTCGGTTTTGCAGTCACACCTCGTGCCGCTGCGCCACGACCGGCCTCAAAACAAAACAAAAATATTAAATATTTAATTTCTTCGATTGCAATCGAACCCACAACCTGCGTTACAGTCACACGCTTATACTTGTGCCACAACTGGCCTCAACAGTTAAAGATTACCTTAAATTCCAAGAAATTCTCTAAATTTCGCTTATAAGTACAAAGAAATGTAGCCAACAAAATAAATGAAATAGAAATAATAAAAAATAAGAGCGCTACAGGCTCGACGTAGCAGCGTTACCTTCAAAACAATTTTAATTTACGGGATGCCACGCTCATCAAGCATCAACGGCGGGCTCAAGTTGTTACGAATAAAAATATTTTTAAAAAGTGTATGGGAGTTTCGTTGATTAATTTATTAACAGGTGTTGGTTTATTAGGAATTTGTTTTGATCTTTACACGTCTTAAATTATAATATAGTGAAAAATATCAGTGATTTTTTTAGCTTTACGCTGTATCCCGCAATTAACAGGGAAGGCAGACTGAACCTAGTACTTTTCGCCTATTTTTTCGATCATTACGTGCTGAGTGGTGGAACTCAACGCTGCGCTTATTTCTTGTTACTAGAGCAAATATTTCATTTGAATTATTGGGAATCAAACCCACAACGAATCGCATTTACAGTCACATGCTTGTACCTAAAAAATATATCATATTAATATAAAAGTATGTAGTATTAAAGTATTCTTTAATAATGAGGTAACTAAGTGTTATTATTTGACGCAGTTAATATAAACCAAATTTTAAAGAAATCTGCTATATCTGGTTTCAAATTAACAATTTAAAGTAAACTAGAATATAGGAACTAGTAAAATACTTTTTATTTGAAATTGAGACCACGTAGTACTTCCAATTTGGGTCATGTGGACTGTTCATAAAAGATCAGATCCAGATTGCTTATAGGAAGACAATGTACGTACATACTCCAGGATGCTGTTTGGTTTTTTATTGATTCGCATAGTTGAAGAAAGGAAATATAATTTAATAACAATGTAAGTTAAAAGAATTGACGTGATTTTTTTCTTTTTATTTAATAAAAACACGTGTAATTTTTTTTTCTTTTACAAAAACAAACTAAGAATTTATGGAATGATGATGAATAATTATAAAAAAATACTATCCATTGATTCGGCTCGGTTTGGAGACGTGCAAAATATAGTAAGTTCGGCACTCAACACGCAATGCTTCCTGAGTTCGGTGGAAAGTAGGGAACGGATGTGTCTTAATGGGAACGGATTGCCTTAACACTACGTTCCCAGGATACACCTGCCTATCCTGCTATACGCAGGATACAGTGTTTAATTATACTAGAAAGCACTAGCAATTAAAAAAAAATCAGCTTCACGCTGTATCCCACACACAGCAGGGTAAGCAGAAAGAACCTAGTGTTAAGACACTCCGTTCCCCACATTCTGCCGATTTCTGGAGGCATTGTGTGTTGAGTGGCATAACTCAACGGCGCGCTTAGCCTCGACACCAGAGCGAAGCAATGTAAATATAATATTAAGTAAATATTTCATCTCCTCCAGTGGGGATCGCCGCTGCGCCACGCCTGGCCACGACTAGCAATTAGATGATTGATAAGAGTAGAAGATCCTTAAACTCCTGGACACGCATATTTTAGGATGCTGTGAGATAACTGATAGACAGAGACATTTCATTACTGCACTTTAATTTTTACTTCAATGCGCAACAAAAAGTTTATAAATGTAAATGAAAACATACACAAAAATAAGATGAACATGCTATATAATTGTATATAAAAGTATTAATTAACAAACAGAAACATAATAAAATATTCAGGCTTTTATTTTACTTCCATTAGCAAGCAGGCCACCATTCAATACTTCAATCTCTTATAACCCTTTTAAAATATTTATTTATTCTCTTAAAAACACATCATATTTATTTTATTTTGATATTAAAAAAATAGTCCTTATTTTATTGGACTTACTATAATCTAAAGACAAATGTGTTTTAGATATTGAATCTAAATAAATAATTTATTCCATTTTGTTTTTTTTATATCATTAATTCTTAACAACAATAAAAAACACAGAATCTTAAAAAAGCAACTGCTGGCAAAATAAAAACTCCTCATTTTGTAGCTAATAAAGTTTAGTGTTTATTGCGAAAAGTCACACAGCTCCCAACGGAACACTTAATGGGCCTTTAACACCGCAGTCGACCTCGATGAAGATCATCTACTTACCTATTTATGAAGTTGGTTCGTAATTTAGCACTCTAAGCAAAAAAAATATAGCATCGGATATCGTTTTCGGTTGTAAGATCCTCCAGTGACCCATACGAGATGTCTCGTTTTTAGTATATGTATACTACTAAAATTGACATTTTAAGGCTGTCGTGGCGTAGGCACAAGAGTGTAACAGTAACGCAATGATTATGGGTTCGATTGCCACTCGAGGGAATGAAATATTATTTATTAATATTTTCATTTAATCGCTCGATCACCAAGGCAAAGCTCAAGCTCGGCGTCGAGAACCGTCTAATCAACACACAATGTCTTGATTAATTTGACGGAAATTGGGGAACCGAGTATCCTAACACTAGGTTCTCCCTGCCTACCCCGCTGTATGAGGTATACTTACAGCGTGAAGCTGATTTTTGATATTTTGTCAATTTTACTGTGAAAGAAAACTTTTAAAGCTATGTCTTTTAAATTCCAAGGGCTGTCATTAAACCGTTTCCTGTCAGATTTGCAATTTTCGACGGACAACTTGTTACTTTAGCAACGGAGGAAGAAGTTCGGAAACCATCATATTTTATATCGTGTTTGTGTGCATTTCTATAGTTGTTTTTATTTTCAATAAAATAAAAATAAGCTGCAACTTCATTGTAAATATTGCTTGTTTTAAATGTAAGTAAGTCAGCTTCACGCTGTATCCCGCACACAGCAGGGTAGGCAGAGGGAACCTAGTGTTAAGACACTCCGTTCCCCACTTTCTGCCGAATTCTGGAGGCATTGCGTGTTGAGTGGCAGAACTCAACGCCGCGCTTAACCTCGACACGAAGAGACCTCGAGAGCGAAGAAATGGAAATATAAATTTAAGTAAATATTTCATCTCCTCGAGTGGGGATCGAACCCACAACCAGTCGGTTTTACAATCACACCTCGTGCCACGACTAGCCTCACATGTAAGTAAGTATGTATAAAATATAGGTATGAATTGAATAGGCAAATTTATAAATTCGTTATACCTTATGTGACTTTATATATAACATAAATAAAGAATTTAATGCTTTAAGCTCCATTTTTTGTGTAATGCGTCAAATTAATATTTTTTAATGTCTTTCTATATACGATACATATTAATCTAATTCTGCATATACATATCATTTCAGAGCCGGTCTATTCAGGTTGTTTAGCTTCACGCTGTATCCCCACAGCAGGTTAGGCTTCGTTTTCCATTTTCCTGCGAATTCTGGTGACATTACGTGCTGAGTGACGGAACTCAACGCCGCGCTTTGCCTCGACACCAGAGCGAAGAATTTTAAATATAAAATATTTCCTTTCGTCGAGTAGGAATCGAATCCACAACCTGTTACGATTACAGTCAGATTCAGAACTTAACATTATTTATAAATTTTGATTATAAATATAGTGAAAAAGTCTATTATATGAAACAGGTGAATCGAAAAATCCTTATCACATTAGGTACATACTCGTATATGAAACTGCAATACGAAATATGGAACATACAGGGTGCTCTGTCAAAGTAAACCCAACGAGTTGCTATCCAAAGGGATTATCGGTTAATTTTGATGCTTGAAATGTACGCCTGTCGCTTAATTAGTTGCCTTTATAGCGTGTTTGTGGGTCAGTACTACGTCGTGTATGCACGTCTCGTAGTGTAAACTGAGAGGGAAAACTGTAGTGGAAGCGGCATTGGTTCACACGTTCGTAAATGATGTTATCAATTTGTTTTTTTTTTTTTTGTGGATTATGAGACAGTAGTGAGGAGAGTATTTAAAAATATGTTTTTTTTTATTTTATTATCACCTTTTTTATTTGGTTCTTTTTTTGTAATTTTTAGAGTTTCGTATGTTTTAAGGAAAAATAGGGACTCTTATAAGTTTACTTTGTTGTCTGTTTGTCTGTCTGCTTATTTCAGAAACGCTTGGAGATATCGAGTTGAAATTCAAACCATATAGTCAGATCTACGGCCCCTTCGTTTGCTGAAAAAATCGTATTTTTTACATTTACTTAAATAAAGGATATGATCGCTTATATCGGAAAACGCACATATCGACGCTACAAAGGGAATTAAAATGAATAACTTACGGTACGGTTGACGTACAATTATGAAATTTGGCAGCTAGTATTAAAAGGTCTAGTTCAGGAAAAACCAAAAACCTGTACATTTGTGAACAAATCCTAAAAAATAATAGCTTTAAAACGGGGCTAAAATTTGATATTAAAGCCGCTTGCTCAGGTGAGGTATCAGATGAAAGGGCACTGAGAAAAATGAGAGAGCCCAAATTTTTGTACGGAAACATGGGGCGAGCGCGACTCGTGCTTGTCCGGTTTTTTTTTTATTTTAAATATATTGATATACTAAGCATTTTTAATATACTAAGAAGCATCATTTAAAATTGACTGATAAAACAGAACAAAAAAAATCGTTTAATGTTCAAAGTCTAACATAATTTAACCTTAACATTCTCAAGAATCCTCTCCAAAATTAAATATAAAACCCTCTTTTCAACTAGTAAATATAAAAATCCACATGTCACATTTTAATTCCTTAATGGATACAAGTTCTATACTAGATGCTGCACTGTGTACTGAGGCGAGGCCCACGTTGATAGCATTTACAAAATTAAACTAGCGGATGGTGTCCCGGCATATTACAAACAAGTGCTTTTAACACCTGACCACGTAATAACGAACGTTAACAGTGTAATATGGGCGCCTTTCTGTTTATTTTATCTACTATGAATAGTTAATTGAATTAGGCGTGCTTAGCCTCGAGTGTTTTTTATATTTCGTTTTTTTTTTATTAGTTATTTTTTTTTGCTGAAACAAATATTCCACACTTTATTGTTTAACACACACATCTATTATTCTACACAACTACTTCCACCATCTATTATTTCACACTTGGGAAAGAAAAATACTTATTTCGAAACGTATAAAAATTTTAACGTAGTGGGTTCAAATCAATTTTTTATACGTTTTCTTAAATTTTCTTAAATAAGTAAATATGTTACTTTGTTCTTGACTTTTCAAAAAATTGTTTGTTGGATCGTGTAATATTGGAAAATAAATTAAAGTTAATAAAATAAATTTAACCAATATTTATGTTTTATCATGATTGCTCAATTTCCTACTTTACTACAACTACAAATTAATATAGAGATGCGTATTCATATATTTATGAAAGTAATGATGAAATTTCAATTATTTATTTTTTTAAATAAAAGGAAATAATAAGATAGTATCTTCAAATGATATTTAAATTCATAAAACATTTCACATTCCTTCATAATTTCTTCTTCCATTTCTTTAGTAGAAAATAAAATGAATATTCTCTAGCATAAATTATCAAATATAAAAATGTGTATTATTTACTTCCACAATGAAAAATATTTTGTGAATATTAAAAATATTTTTCCCGTTATGATGATGACTCAAAAGCCCTAGGCACCCAGAACTTCTTTATTTTATAAAACCTGAAAGTTTCCTTGTCCATACCCAAAACCGGTAAGTACTATCAGAGAATATGAAATTTTGATGGTGGTTTCTTTTTCAGTTATAAGGTAAATAAGTCGTAGTAACGTAGAAAGAAAGCGTCTGTGGATCGATCTCAGGGAAAATGAATTATTTTTATTTCTGGTAACAAGAAAAACGCGTAACTGAGTTCCGTCACTTAATACACGATGTCTAGGTGCGTAAGCAACAAAATGTATTAGCACTAGGTTCTCTCCGCCTATCCTACTGTATGTTTGATTGTGCGTGAGTTAAACAGATTTTAAAAATATTTGTAAGATTAAAAACTTATTTTCTGTTGCTACTAGAACTGATGCTCTGCTAAAGTCAAAATACAAAGTAGTTTTTACTAAAGAAAATCATAATATCGTAAACCAACCTGTATTCGAAAGGTCTTCGTGATTTACACTAACAACATGGCATTACCTGGAACATAAGAAAAAATATCATAAAATATATAATACTATACTTTATACTAACTAACATAATATTTATATATGTTAAATAAAAAATACAACTAAGGAATACTTTTTCGTTCTTTATTTCACATACAATTATTTCTCACTTAAAGCAGGGTAAGCAGAAGGAACTTAGTCCTTTCTGCCCAATTTTCGAGGCATACTTGTTCCATATAAATGTAAATAATTAATTTACGTGAAATGAAAATAAGTTGAACCCACAAACGTCGCGTTTAAAATCAACGCTACACTTCGCGAGAACAGAACTTCTAATATTAATTTAATTTGGCAAATGTCAGCATTCGTGAACAAATATTTCACAACTGCAAGGAGGTTAGTCTTGTGTTCTACATTAATGTATTTGTACCTACATACCTATATTTTTCTTAAATTATTAAAATATTCAAGCATAACATAAAAGTTCTATAAATAACTTCAACATCTCATCATAACCGACTCATTTCGAAATATCAAAAAACCATGATCGTTAAATGAATGGTAGCTCTATATTCTATTTCCCCTGGGACAGTGTACTGAGTAACGCCATAACTTATCATACATAACTTGCGTTTTTTTTAAATGTCTCCATTTTTTTATCTTCGCACATTTTTTTAATATTTCCGGGCAAATAGAATTTCTTTAAACTATTAAAAAATATTTATAAAAACGAAAACCCTAACTGCATAACACTAAAAAGAAAATAAACAAGCCCAATAGTTTATTAGGATTAACAGTCGGGATCTTTTTCAATTATGCGGTGTTCCTGGTAAAGATTTTATTGATTGAAGAATTACTTATAGGTCCCAATTGTTAATCCTAATAAGCTATTGGGCTTGTTCATCTTCTTTATAGTTTTATGCAGTCGGAGTTTTTGTTTTTATAAATTTTTTTTTTTATTTTTTTACTTTTTTATTAGGATTTATTATGGTAATGATAATATATATATTTTTGGGATTTTCGTATTGAGCTCTTGAATTTGATATCCATATTACATACATACACACATACCGATATGGTATTCGAAACCAATTTTTTTTTATTATTCCAATGGCGTGCCACAATCGCTATGATTATTATTTTTAACGTCAACTATCTAAGAACACTTGGGCTATTTAGACGAATCTAACGATACCTCAATTATGTAAATCCTTTTAGCGGTTCTGGAGATATGAGATAATAAAAAATATTATATACATACATGCTTACAAGATAAGCGCGAAAAACATAATTCTTCCTTAGCAGTCGAAGTCGAAGGGAATTAAAATAGAAAAATACTTTTCTTGAAATTGTCCAAAAATTAAGCGTAGCAGCATTTGAGCCAGTGACTTTAGTGAACCCTCCCTCATCACTGGCTTAGTGGTCATAGATTCATGAAATTACTTCCTAATAAATAATTACCAATACCAATCGCAATATAAAATATCTTCTTATATACCATTTAATTGTAGAGTTTTTAAGCGTTATCTAAAACTGATTTCAGTTTACCTTATTTCTGTAGTAAATATTAAACACAACAAATATTTGATTATACAGGATGTGAATGGCAAACAGGTATCATCAGTCACAAACATGTGGCAAATAGTATGTTGTTTGCAAATCTGTTGCGCTAATTACTATTAATTTTATAATATTGTTAGGCCAGTTGTGGCGCAGTGGCACAAGCGTGTGGTTCAATTCCTCGCTTTAATAATGAAGCAAAAAACGGCGTTGAGTTCCATCACTCAACATGCAATGCCCCCAGAATTCGGCGGAAAGTGGGGAATGGAGTGTCTTAATTCTAGGTTCCCAGGTTCCCTATGCCTGCTACCTGCCTGCTATGTATGATATACACGGTGGAGCTAATGGTATCACATAAAATATACTAATGCAAATTAATTAGAATTAAATCCACGTAGAGACAATAACAAAGATTTAATATTAAAGATTTAATCAAAATAAATGAAAACAAATGTAGTTATTATATTACTATCTAATTTATTATATCATTTCGTCGTTTATAAAAATAATATTAATACGTATTTCTACTCTGCCACCGGTTCACTAAGCTGAAAAATCTAAATATGAAATTCTTACTATGTGATAATAATTTTTTAGTAAAATGTACAACTAAATTAATTATAAACTATTACTTAGCTAAGAAATTTATAATCAATTTACAATTTCTGCTTAATAGATTTCCATTTTGATATTAGAAACGAAATAAATGAAATTATAAAATACTTTGTAAGACGCTGTAAAAATATGACGGGCTATTAAATTTATAGGAAAAACATATTTCACGGCAAACTTTCATTACACAACATTGTTGCAAAGTTTGTTTTCGAACTAACGATTTTGTTTTTATTAGCACTCGCCGTGTCTATAAACGTTTTTGATATTAAATACATGGCTTGCTATAAATTAAGCAATTTAATATAATTATAAAAAAAATCAGCTTCCCTCAGGGTTGGCAGAGGGAACCTAGTGTTAAGACACTCCGTTCACCACTTTCTGCAGAATTCTGGATGCATTGCGTGTTGAGGGGCAGAACTCAACGCCGCGCTTAACCTCGACACCAGAGCGAAGAAATGGAAATATAAATTTAAATAAATATTTCATCTCCTCGAGTGGGGATCGAACCCACAACCAGTAGGTTTTACAGTCACACCTCGTGCCGCTGCGCCACGACTGGCCTCATAATATGATTATATTTGCTTAAAATAACAATTTAGTCCGCTTTTGGGGAAATGAATTATTATTTATTAATATTTTCATTTCTTTGCTCTAGCACCAAGGCATGAGCCCGGTTTTTAGTTCTGTTACTTAACACTAAATATCTCTAAAAATTCGACTTGAAGGGGAGAGAACAGAGTGTCTCAATACTAGTTACCTTCTGCCTACCGTGCTGTGTGAGAAATACAGTGTGAAATTCTACTATATAAATAATAATTTATGATATTTTAAATATTCTTACAATGTCGATTTATAATATTAACGAGATATTATCAATGTTAAGTATGAAACTTGTTTAATTACAGTATATTATATTATACATCTAATTATATTATACACTTCAAGAGTGCACTTGTCTACGAAAAAATAAGTTTATTTGAATGAATTTTTACGTACACACCTACTACCTGTATGATATGCCCAACTCCGTACTCGCACGAATTTAAGTTTCAGCGTAATTGGATTTTTTAATTAGTTTATATTATAAAAAAATAAAATATTCGCGTCGTGGACATAAAATGAATTTTAAAAGTAGTAGTTGCTTTTTATTGTAAAATTGTATATCAACAAAAAACTTAATTAAATGTAGAAATTTCATATTTTTGATGTATGATTTTATATTTAAAGTATTGCCGGCTCTTGCATATTATATTTTATTTCATAGCCGTTATGTTTGTAATTTTAACAGAAGTGTCTTGGACTATATTGTAAGCGAGCATATAATAAAAATTTAATATTTACTATATAGCTTCAGTTAACGATGATGACTCCTAACTGAAACCTAATCAATATGAAGACTTTTTTAGTTTCACGCAGTATCCCGCACATAGCAGGGTAGACAGAGGAAACCTGGGAACTAGTGTTAAGGCACTCGGTTCCCGTTAAGACATTCCTGTTCTCCACTTTCCGCCGAATTTGGAGCCCAACACCACGCTTTACCTCGTTACCAGAGCGAGGAAATGAAAATATTAAATATTAAATTTCTTCAAGTGGAAATCAAACCCACAACCTGTCGCGTTTACAGTCCACACACTTATGCCTGGCCGCGATTAGGACTAGCCTCAAATGTATTTAATATGTATCTAATAGTATTGATTGGCATATGTTTAGCACTAATCGCGGCGCACTCCATCCACTACTGACATGCTGCGAACCGATCACTAACCGATAGCTGGAGGTGGATCCATTAAAATAATAGTAATGGGACCGAAAAGTAGCTCGTTTCTACTCAAAGTGATTGATCTGTTTTTACTTATCTGAAAGCCTATTTCATTTTACGATTTACACTTGGTTGTGTATATTTATATACATATATCTATGCTATGCCA
Source organism: Heliconius himera (assembly GCA_021202915.1). Classification (NCBI taxonomy): domain Eukaryota; kingdom Metazoa; phylum Arthropoda; class Insecta; order Lepidoptera; family Nymphalidae; genus Heliconius; species Heliconius himera. The sequence continues at coordinate 73,742 of JAJHJA010000735.1, forward strand.
AATTAATAAGATAAACTACTAAATATATCAACCGTAAAACTAAATATGATTTTTGACCAAGAGCTTTTTTGCGTATGCTAGCTTTTTTTTAAATTAATTATTTCTTATTGTTCTTAAAGAAAACTGAATTGCTTTTTCCCTTTTTTTCTAATTGTTTTATCGACAGCCATCTTCAAACACAACTTTTCCAAATACGCATTATACAAATCAGGAACATTATATAATATCATATAATGAATTATAAAGACATAAGTTCTGATAGTAAAGGAAACGTTTGGGAAGTAAGATGTGGTAAGACTTCAGAACCGGTTAAGAGACTATATTTACTTCCACTATCTATGGCAGCTACATCACGCTCTCTATTGTTTTTGACATAGTTGACGTGAGATGGATTTTTGATTGTTGACAAAGATCAATATTTTTAGATTCACGTAAACGTATAAAATTTATTTATACTGTTTTCATAGTTTTTTTAGAGTGGAATTGGTCAGAAAGTGGAAAACGAAATATCTTTACACAAGGTTCTCTCTGCCTATACTGCTATAAATAAAGCTGCATTTTTTTTTACATTTTAATTTTTTACACCACCAGCTATTATATTATAAATAAAATCAACAAATTCTTCTATGAATTCTATAAGCTTATTTTGTATGAACTCCAAAGTTATGTTAAATTTAACGTTGAATACTCAGATCCGATTAACACTTGCCTGGCTTTTAGTTTAAAACGGGGCTTTAAGTGAAACAAGTTCTGGTAAATACTTGCTGATGTCCGGATGTCTGTATTTCAGTTGCGTTATTGCTTTCACAGCAAATGAAAAACGATGGACTTTATAAAACATTGGTCCGCAAAAGCACTTACTTTAATGACAGCTAAATTTGTTTTGACTCTATTTTTATTTATTGTCACAGATATACGATGCGTGATAGGAAATTTCTGTTGTTTTCCAATGATTGTGTGTGTGTCCTTATGTAGTTTTTTTTTGTGTTATGTTATTTACTAAATACTGTACATTTATATAATATACAGGATATAGGGTAAAATATTTTAAACCATTATTATTTGAGATATATATATATTACATACATTATTAATCGAGAGCAGTCGTGGCGCAGCGGCACAAAGTGTGACTGTAAAACCGACTGATTGTGGATTCGATCCCCGCTCGAGGAGATGAAATATTTATCTAAATTTATATTTCCATTTCTCTGCTGTGGTGTCAAGTCAAAGTGCGGCATTGAATTCCGCCACTCGACACGCAAAACCTCTTAAAATCGGCGGAAAGAGAGGAACGGAGTGTCTTAGAACTGGGGTTTACTCTGCCTATTCTATTGTGTCCGGGATACAGCATGAAGCTGATTTTTATTTTTGTAATCTGCTTAAAAATCAAGGGGGAGACCTCGGTTGACCTTTGAAAACCCAGTATCAAAGATACTGGAGGAAGGTCACGTAAAAAGCATGAGGACCCCCCGAAGAGCATGTATGAAGAGATTGATGATAGTGGACGAGGCGAAAGAGGTACGTAGAGCCATAGCGTATGACGCTCCGTTCTTTCTGACTACTCCACTAGGGATAAAGCGCGAAGCTAGTATATTAAAAATAAATATCTTTTTTTATGATTGTTGCAGTAATTTTGTTCTATTGGGTACGAATCTATGAATATAGTATTCATAGATTCGTAATAATATGTATAGCATATTTACATAGAAAAAAAAAATACTCTACATTCATTTATTATTTCGAGAGAAAGATCTACATACATATGCTGTTTCATCAAAATTTAACACATCAAGAAATATTAATGGCTTGACTTAACAATCAGTCATTCCACACATTGTAGATGTGGGTGACATTTCCTACAATGCGTTTAGCTCTCACAGACATTGAGCTGAGTGGAACAAGCATTTACATGACCTAAATAAATATTTACTTAGAACGTATATTGAACGACCTCTGGCTCGTATTTCATATGACGACCGTCTGACAAGGAAACAGTTATTTAATAATGTATATCTAATAATAGCAATGTTAAGAAAATATGATAATATAATATATGAATAAGTAAAATTTCTAAGGCTATATTTAAATTTAAAAGGCTATTCGTTGCGCAGGAGCACCAGCTTGTGACTGTAAACGTGACAGGTTGTGGGTTCAATTCCCACTCGAGAAAATGGAATATTTAATATTTAGTATCTTCGCTCTGCCGTCGAGGAGAGCGTGGGGCTAAGTTCCGCCATTCAATACGCAATGCCTCCAGAATTTGGCAATAAGTGGGGAGTGTAGTCGCTCCCTCTGCGTATCTCTGTTAAATGCGGGATACAGCGTGAAGCTGCAAGAAAAAATATTCCCGAACTATCTGAATTGAAATCTGAAATAATTGTCAGAATTCTGAATACAGAACAGCTGAGCACAGAAAATCTCTCTGTACCACGCGAAGATTTTTAACAATAAAACAAATAATAATAATTAAAGAAATACATACTATCTCTGTATTTGCACGTAAGATTTATGCAGGACTAGCTAAGAATTAAATATAATTGCAAAACGTACATCCCTATATGCATTAACTGTAAATAGCATAAAAATATAATATAGTGACTGCAATATATAAAATAAAATTTTAACTTATTTAAATCAACACATTTATACAATCAATTTCTTTAATAAATTTAGAATCTTATTTATTATCTAAATGTCCTACAATTAATTCAAAATGCAATACATAAGTCAAAATATATTATGATAACAATAACACTGTTATTTAAAACTAATATTTTTAAAACGCAATATTCCCTTTAAACAACTGGCAAAATCATTTTAGCTCAAGTTTTCTTTATAATACAAAATAAACTACCCGGCGGCGTTCCAGTGAATATCTCCACAAAGGTGATATTCACTTTAGTTACGGAAATTTCCTAGCGTATATTTTAGCCCCATGCTTTGATACGATTATGTTTTTTCAGGAACGAAAGGCTTCTTTTTGTGGAGATTTGTAAGGATTTGTCGGTTGCCAATCTCGTTGTAAGACCTAGTTGTAGCTAGATACTGCGAACGGACAAAAAAGAAGCAGCATCAGAATCGCATCAACACATTTCTAAAGTAACATCGTGCAGGAAAATAGCATAAACAAACTGTTCTTTTAAAAGCTTTATTATCTATATTTATAATGAAATCGTAACTGATCGGTATCTGTAGGTACATGGAAGATGTATCACAAAAAATAATACTAGAGGCATTTATTAGTAGTTTAGGACCCAAAACAATGATTTTTATCTGTTTGTCTGTGCGTTTGTTCACAGTAATCTCAGTAACGGTTTAAATATAAAAATATATTCATATAATAGAAGCAAACGCGAAATGTTAATATTAATTTGAATTCATTAATGAGAATTATTATTTGACATTAAAATTATCAATAGCCAACAAAATATATCATGGTGTAACTATAAAAAACAGTTTCACACTTTATCCTGCATATAGCAGGGTAGGTAAAGGGAACACAGTGTTAAGACACTCCGTTCACCACCTTCCGCCTAATTCTTTGAAGGATTGCGTGTTGAGTAGCAAAACTCAACGCCGGGTTTTTGCCTGCCAGAGCGAAGAAATAAAAATATTAATAAATAATAGTTTATTCCGATCGAACCCACAACCATCACGCCACGTCACCCACAGTCACACCCTTGTGTCCCTGCCTCTAATAGTAATCGTATTATATTAAAATTCTGACTGCACTGAAGTTTTATAATATGTAACTCTAAGAGCGTATTCCTTTGTGTATGTAACTATACAAAACAATACATTCTGAGTAAATAAAGAGAGATTAATTCATGTACGAGTATATAATACAAACTAGTTTTTACTCAATTATTGAATGATAAAAATTGAAAAATAGAAAAAAAACTTAATTTTCTATTGAATCAATTGTTTTTTCTTATATGAATAAAGAGAAATGTGGTGTAAACTACACTAGTTTTTGTTTCTAATATTGAAAAACATACAAGAAATAAACAAAGTATAATAATGTATGAAAAATAAATAAATCAGCTTCACGCTGTATCCCGCACACAACAGGGTAGGCAGAGAGAATCTTATGTTAAGACACTCCGTTCCTCACTATCTGCCCAATTCTGGAGACATTGCGTGTTGAGTGGCAGAACTGAGCGAAGAAATGGAAATATAAATTTAAGTAATTATTTCTCTTCGAGTGGGGATCGAACCCACAATCAGTCGGTTTTACAGTCACATCTCGTGCCGCTGCGCCACGACGACCTCAATAATGTATGCATGTGCTAATATAACAACAAATAAGGTTCATTGAACGGTCACAGGTGGGAGCACTCAGAAAATTATCAACACCCGTACGGGTACGGGGTGCTAATCCATCAAGCGATCAGGATCAGTAGCTTTCATTAATCATACTCTATTGATTACTGTCTCACGTACAAACTACGTAATTTTGTGTGCGATGAGCTGCGTTAAAGGATTTCAATACAACGCGGAGATGACACTATGTACCATTTCATAATAATTATTAATTAGCTACACGCTGTGTGAGGCCAGCCGTGGCGCAGCGGCACGAAGTGTGACTGTAAAACCGAATGGCTGTGGATTCGATCCCCACTCGAGGAGATGAAATATTTACTTAAATTTATATTTCCATTTCTTCGCTCTAGTCTCGAGGACAAGCGCGGCGTTGAGTTCTGCCACCCAACACGCAATGCCTCCATAATTCGGCAGAAAATGAGGAACGGAGTGTTTTAACACTAGGTTTCTTCTGTCTACCTTGCAGGGTGCGGGATACAGAGTAAAGCTGATTTTTTTTTCTTTTTTTCACGCTGTTTCGCATGTAGCAGATAGGCTGAGGGAGCCTAATGATCGTGTTAAGACTCCGTTCCCCATTTTCTGCCGAATTCTGAAGTTATTTCGAGTTGGTTGGCGGAACTCAACGCCACGTTTTGCCTCGACACCAGAGCGAAGAAATGAAAATATAAATTTAAATAAACATTAAATTTTCTTGAGTGGTGATCGAACCCACAACCAGTCGCATTTACAGCCTCACCTTGTGCACTTGCGTCACGACTGGTCTTCATAATAATTTAATTATTATTAAGGCAAAATCCTGCTTTGGCAAGCTTAATATCGCTTCGAAACGATCCTATTTTAAATATTATACTGCATTCGTGAAATCATAACAACGTAATTAATTATTAATTATTATTATCACGGAGTTTATTGCATCGTAATCTGGAATTTTACTGATAGTCATAAGATTGAAACAGTAATTTCTATAATAGAAGTTATTTATTTACAAACTCCCCAAATCATAAAGAGGTACTAGTTTTTTTACTCATTTTACTTTTTATCTCTTTCATAATGGGGCTATCCACAACCTCTATGAGATTATATGAGGGAACACCAGCACGTTAGTGGTGACAATGAGCTCACGTCGAATGATCTTCTCCCGACTTGTCTCGCTGTCTCTTCTCCTTGTGACCTGTTTTCCGGAGGAGATGAGGCAACAGAATCAACCAGACTTTAACCCCACCTAAACTTTTGTGAGATGCTTTCTAAAGGCTAATGCTGCACAACAGTTTTAGCGAGTGGAGACCGTGGGAGTGCCCTCAACCCTCGTTTACTCCATCCTTAATCCGTAGAACAGACACAAAATGGAGTTACAGCGAGGCTACAGGAGTATACGAGGGGATTCATGGAACATGCTGTTGATCCCTTAAAGATACGTACGATTGCCGATTCATTAACAAACTTTTAATATATTGTTTTTGATCGTCCATATAATGAAAATAAGAACTAGTATTCAGTGGCGTAGCGAGCGTAACTCGCGCCCGGTGCAAAATACCTTTTCAGCGCCCCCCAGACGAACATTTTTGCAGTTTTGCAGACCTTTTAGCGCCCCTTTGGAAGTAGCACCCGGGGCATGATGCCCCCCCCTTGCCCCCCCCCCCCCTCACTACGCCACTGCTAGTATTAAAATAAGAATTAAAAGATCACTAAAATATCAATCTGTGTAAAATAAAAATCTAAAAGCCAAACAACACAATTAAAATTACGTAAAACCCAAAATATGAAATATCAAATAATATTGCAAAATATAATTTTTAACGATCCTAAGCGGTCTTATTTCCAGATTAAATTATATTCCATCTAAAAATTCACCTAAATTTTTGTCGGGTTTGCCTCGTTAAGATTTTATATGGGATTACAACAATGGCGGTCGCTAAAGCCCTCATTAAATAGTTATGTTCAATTTATTGTTTAATCTGATAGGATGGCGAATTGTCTGTTATTAACTCGCACATCGAGCTGTATAATTAATTTTGCAAATGTTGTTAGCGAATGTATGGAACAAAGGGAAACGGAGAGTTGAAAATCAACGCTAAGATGTCACGAGTATTTTGAAGTCTACTTGAGATACGTTTCGATATATATCTTTAAATTATTTTAGTCGTATATTTAATTTGTATGGTATTGTATGTATTGTATTTGTAATTTGCTATTAATAATAATTAAATTTAGTTGAGAAATTACTTTGTTTTTATTAATTGACTGGTATGGGTGTTGGTTGCATCGGACGCTCAAGTATCTCGTTTTGAAATCCTATATTATTATATCTAATTTCTATTTTATGAATTTCTATCAAGCTTAAATGCGTACAAAATATAAATTTATATTATTCAAAACATAATTCATGCGGAGAACAGTAGGAAACAGTTGTTAATGTTAATAGGAACGAAGTGTCTTAATACTAGGTTCCCAGGTTCCTTCTCCCTAATCTGGTATATACGGGATACAGTGTGAAACTAAAATAAACTTTATTTGACAGATAGTTCCAACTTTTATATAAAATATCTAGGGAATATTTCATATAATAATAAAAGTTTTAACTAAAATTTCTGTAATGAGTACTCTGCAACCAAGGAATGACTTTAAAATTACCTTAACAAACCACACTTACCGTAGGTCTTCCGCGTTAGGAAGTGTTATAATTCTGTTGACTTAAAATTTTCAGTAAGCAGGTCTTATCATAAGTTTATTTTAGACGCCATCATAGCGTCGTTTTAGCATATAAAGCGAATGATCACATCGAAATTTTCGAAATTGAAATTAAATTGAAAATCCTCAAAGTACTTAATTTCTATATTAATTTCGTCCATCTACGGGTATATAACGTAACATGCGAATAATATTTTAACAGTTGAGGCCGGTCGTGGTGCAGAGGCACAAAGTGTGACTGTAAAAACGACTGATTGTGGGTTGAATCCCCACTCAAGGAAGTGAAATATTTATTTACATTTATATTTTCATTTCTGGCGTCGAAGCAAAGCGCGGCGTTGAATTCCGCCACTCAGCATTCAATTCCTCCAGAATTCGGCGCAAAGTAGGGAAACGGAGTGTCTTAACACTAGGTTCCCTCTGTCTACCCTGCTGTGTGCGAGATACAGCGTGAAGCTGATTTAATTTGTTTTTTAATAAACAGTTTTATCTAAATTGTAATAAACAATATTAAACAAAAAAACACTGGAGGTATTACATTTTTTAATAAAAATATATTTTTATAACCCGCTTTACAATATAGTTATATATAGTAATAAATTACCTTAATAGTATCGATATCGAAGCACAATCATTTAAAAGCTGCCTGCATCAAACTATAATGATTGAGGCTTATCTTCAATTTCCATATGGCATTGATGTGACCTGAATGACAATGTGTTTGTTATATTATATAAATTATTTTCTTTTAGCTGCACGCTGTATCCCACAAATTACAGGGTAAGTAGAAGGAACCTGGGAACACAGTGTTAGGACACTCCGTTCCCATTAAGATACTTCTGTTCACCATTTTCCGCTGAATTCTGGAGGCACTATGCTGAGTGCCGGCACTTTCATCAATCAATGAAATTAAATAAATTATATTCATAAAAATATAGTTTTAGCCTTACACTATACGTTTAGTTTTACGCAGAGTAGGTACAGAGTTAAGACACCTCGATTGTCGATTTTAGCACGAATTCGAGAGTAAGCGTGTTAAGTGGCGGGACACAACGCCGCTGTTATATAATCATACACATTTTATATGATTCATCATACATTTCTATATGATTCTTTAATAATTTACATATTTTATAAATATACACATAATACGATAAAGTCATTGTTTTTAAAATATTTTATACAGTACTTAAGTAATTTTATCATGAAAAACGGGTATTAAAAGTCCCGTGGGATGCAAGATATTACTAGTGCTTCAGGGAGAAACTGCAATTTACAAGAGTGTTTCTCGTTGTTTATAATGTTTGTAGTAAATATCATCAATTTAAATATCTTCACTTCACCTTTTAATATATAATGCCTTGAAATATTTAAAGTTAGTATACATTTTCACACATCACTATAACATCCATCAAACTATTACGCACGTTCATAATCACTTTGAAATAACAGAAGATTAAAATAGTCTATGGTAAAATTAGCTAAGCCTGGGGCTACATTAGCGAAACATTGTATACTGTAGATACTATTTATTTAAGTAGCAAAATGTGGTAACATTTTTTTTTTCATTTTCACGTTCATCCAAAGTGTAGAAAACACTCTGTCTAGTGTCAAGACACTCTGTTTTTTACGTTCCGCCTGAGTTTGAGACAGCATGTTAAGTGGCGGAATTCAACATCACACTTATCTAAGAAGGAAATTTAAATATTCAACTCTCCGAGTGGGATTTGAACCTATAACTTTTGTGTAGTCGAACGCTGCTCCATTGTGCCAAGACGTTCCTACAATTTTATAAATTTTATACGTAACAAATGAAAAGGCCATATTAAAAATATTTTGTTAAAGTTATTACGTGCATTTATGAGTTGAAAACGCTTTAATATTATGAAACAATAACATTTGAAGTATTTTTCAAGAAACTTCCACTTCCACGCAATAAGAAAATACGAACTAATGAGGTGAGTAGGTAGATTTGTTTTCGGTCCGTAAGCTGGTTCTTATACTAGGCTCGCAGAAGCTCGTGCAGACGACTTTTGTTTCAATACCCCAAGTTTAAGGCTCAAAATTAAGAAAAACGTAGAGTTCATTGTAACCAGACATTTCCGCACGAAGCTTTTATAAGTACGAAGATTTATTTTCCTAGAAGCCACTTCCTCACCTCATACATGCCTTAGCCGAAATTCATTCAAATGATTACAGAATAAATATTTTATAATATTGTTATAACGTTACATCGTGTGGAATCTTATATATTTTTGCTTTAATTTTTTGATTTCATTTTTATGATATGGTAAAATTGTCTAAGATCGTTTTTCGTTTCTGCGTATACACGGGCCTTAGAAATCAGATAAATACTATTAATTATTAAAAAAATTATATTATTTATCTGATCCGCCTCATAAGAATTCCTGCTTTTAAAGACAACCTTAACTACTCTCTTTCATAATCACAAATCTTTCATAGAAAAAGCTATGTTATTGACATCTTCTACTGACTGACTTCTATGACTTTTGATGTAAAATTGTGTATGCTATATAATAAAAAAACATATGTTAAATATTTTGGCAATATGTTTCATAACTATTAGCATCTATAATATGAAAAGTAAATATGTCCTATTTATATAAGCAGATTCTCTTTTTTTAAAACATGTACCCCATTGCTTGCTACGTTTCTTATATTAATTTATATTGATATATTTTTATAAATTAATTATTACTTAACTAGTAACTAATTTAGTAACTCTAAACGTGGCTTCGCCCTTTTAAATTTATTGTTATTTTATTATTTTATATTATACGAAAAGATTTTGTATAACATATTATACAAAATCTTTTCATAAGTTATATATAACCTATATGTAATTCTGATGTATAAACTATATAACTGTAAAGTTTCATCTAAATCTGTTCAGTAGTTTTTACGTAAAAGCGAAACAAACATCCATCCTCACGAACTTTCACATTTATAATATTAATGGGATGTAACTTTATGACGTTTCCAGTTTGAAAAGGATATGAATGCTACGAGTAGGTCGATGACTCATAAAAAGACTTTCTATGTAGCGTTGTGATACGCGGGACACTCTACGGGGACAAGGGTGTCATTAGTCAGTAGTACAGAATAGTTGAATTATTCTCATAATTTATTTTTGAATAGTAGGTTGGTAGGTACTTTATTTTTGCACCACTATCACAGCGACAATAAGCACAAGCTCGTTAGCACAACGTATGGCGAACTCGCTATATATTCTATTCTATAATGAAACAGTAAAAAAATTGTGTCTGTACGTTGTATATATTGGGTCTGGGCTGCATCTAGGCTATATTCGTTTTTGATGATCTGAAACATCTGATAAGTAACTATAACAGTCCAGCTAAGCTAAAAAAATTATGAAATGTCTATATATCCACGAGCTGTGAGAAATCTGTGAAATAGAAATGTGTTATATGTAATTTAAAAGAATAAAACAAATTCACCATGTATGCTTTCGTCAAATAAGACTTTTTGCTCTAGGCTACTTAAGCAAGCAACGAACTTTAAGATGGTTCTCGTGGCTGTTTAAAAGATTCAGTTTCTTAAGGAGATTTAATATATAATACAACTACGATAGTTAGATTATTTGATTACATATAATGTAAATTTTACGACTCGAGGAAATATTTAATATATTTATTTCCTGATTTGTATGTAAACGAAAGATATAACACTTCTTCCAGCTTCACGCTGTATCCCGCACACAGCAGGGTAGACAGAGGGAATCTAGTGTTAACAAACTCCGCTCCCCACTTTCCGCCGAATTTTGAAGGCCGTGTTGAGTGGCGGAACGCAATGCCGCTCTTTGCCTCGACACCAGAGCGAAGAAAATGAAAATATACATTTAAATAAATATTTCATTTCCACGGGTAGGGATCGAACCCACAACCGTCCCGTTCAATCACACCCTTGTGTCCCTGAGCCACGACGGCCTATAAAACACTCTTAAATAGTGTAAAATAATAAGTAAAAATATAATAGGTTTTATTTGAATAGTCAGCTTTTGGTTGAAGAAGCAAGAAACTGTAAGACAATTCTTGTTTTCAATAAATTATTTCTTGCGGAAAGGAGACGGAAAATCTAAGGCTCAAATGTAAGGAGTTGAGATATGGCCTAAAAAAATTGACTTTTTTTTTCAATTGTAATGTGCCAAAATTCAGCTCAAATGGTAATCTGGAAGCGGAAAAAAATGAGAAAAGTAGTTTTAGAGCCTAATCGTTATAAGTAGTCTAATACAGTACTACGGCAATAAAATATTTGTTCATTTTAATTAGGACTAAATTAACGCACTTATTTGTGCATATAATTACAGTATAAATAAAAAGGATCAATTAATCATTGAGAAAACAAAAAAAAACCATTAAAATCGATTAAAATCAACCATATTTTAAATGACTGACATTAATACCTTGTCTTGTCTTGAGAATGATTTTTGCATTTTTTGCTTCTAACTACCAAAACTCTAATAACTCAGCTCAGGTTGCCAATACTAGCGAAATTTTCAGAGAGAGAATGATGTGTCTGAATCTATTAGGTCATACTATTTTCATCTCTTTATATTTTGGGCCCAAGAATATATGCAAAAATGTTAAATTTATTTACTCAAGAATTGAAATATTTCAGAGAATCTACATTAATGAAGATAAAACGTTATATTATTAAAAATAGTAAATTTACAAAGGAAACGAATTCGGTTTTTAGATGCTAAATGATAGAAGAATGAATGCTGTTATATGCGATCTCTTCGTAGGGTATACGGAGTCAGTGACCGTCTCCACAATAAAGAGATACACAGAATGGCAAGTTATTACTAGCGTTCGCCGAGGTTTCTCTCATGGCACCGGCCTGGGAAGAAGTTCGAGGAAGAGCCGTGAGAGACGTGAGAATTTAGAGGGTAGTATGGACTGAGTTCATTTCGAGGTAAATAAGTCCCACATAACTCACTCAAGTCGCAATTCCAACGACGTACCCGTAAAAGGGATTCACAATAAAAAAAAGGTTATTTAGTTAATTACTAGCAAGGATATCATGTTAAGAGTAAAAAAGAACCTGATTAGGTGTCTTGTGCACATCGGAAAAACAAGTGGAAAAAGAATGGCAAAAAATATTTGTGAAATAAGAGAAACGCCGGGAGGGGCGCTGCTGTGCCACAGTTAACATCAGCTCTGTGAATAATTTTGGTTATTTATTTAATTACTGTATAAATAGTAATAAAAAGCATTGGAATATATCCATGGGCCATAAATGGACGTGAAAAGTGTAAAGTGTCGGTGATTACGAACATATAAGTGCAAAAATAGTGACAAAGTACCGGTGACAGTGTAACGGACGAAAGACGGTTCTGTTTGTTATAGCTTAAACACTAAACTTGATGGTGAAGTGAACGTAGTTCTTGCACAGATTTATTGTTCCATTTTGCCTATATCTGCTACTTGTAATAATTATTGTAAGGACTGTTAATCTAGGAGTTTACTAAAAAAAGCAAGTCATTTCGAAAGGGAACGGCGACAGGACCGGAAAACGCCATCTTGCGGATAATAGACGTAAATACATAGATCTGTTAAAGTAAATCAATAGATTAATTTTAGTGACCACAAGAGGGCAGAATTTTTTAAAAATATATAAATAAAAATTAAAGTGGTATTCTAAGAGACGACAACAAAGACCACTACCGGTATAAAAACAAAACAATTACACTTAAAACCATGGAAGAAATACTAAACGCTCTTAAAAAAATTACAATTGAATTGAACGATCAAAAACAAGAAATCAGAGAAATGGGAAGGAATGTTACTGAACAAGTAACACTAAATATGAGCAGAATGTTTGAAGAGAAACTTTTATTAGTAGAAAAAAACTACAAAAACGTGAAAGATAGAATGGAAAATCAAGAAAAAAGGATCCAAGCCTTAGAAAGACAGACAAGGAAAAATAGTCTGGTTTTTTTCGGTATAGAAGAGAACGAAAAAACCTACGAGAACCTAGAAAGAAACGTTATCACCTGGGTGGAGCAAAATCTCTCTGTAAAGCTAAACTATGCCGACATTCAAGAAGTTAAAAGAATAGGTAAGAAAAATGAAAGAATTCGTCCAATAGTAGTTACTTTTTCAACTTTAGGTACAAAAATAAAAATAATGAAACAAAAGAGTGAGTTAAAAGGTACACATTATTATATTAAAGAAGACTATCCAAAACAGATTATGGAGAAAAGAAGAGAACTACAAAAACAACTACAAACGGAAAGAGAGAACGGAAACATAGCTGTTATCAAATATGACAGACTTATTGTTTGGAAAAATAATACTAAGCGTAAATTACCTATATCACCTGAAAACGCCAATAAAACTAATTTGGAGAAAAATATACAGATAAATAAAAAGAATAAAATTCAACAAATGGACGTACCGGTTAAAAGGTCGAATAGTCTTTCAGAAGGAGTTTTAAAACAAGGAAAATTAAATTTCGTCGTTAAAAACCCTACAAATAACAATAATACACAAAACAAACACGCATAGCAATCACGCACCTCCTCCATAGTTAAGTAATCAACCAAGAAACGAAATACACAATAAATCTTCCAACTCGGCTGGTCACCGCGGAAGAGTATGACCAAAACCCTCCAAAGAATAAATCTACAGCTATAAAGAAGAAAAAATATGTAAGAACTAAATTAAAATATATATATAGCAACATATAATGTTAGATCTTTATTGTCTTACGAACGATTACTGGAATTAGAGGAAGAAGAAATTAAATACGATGTATTAGGATTATCTGAAACAAAGACACGGTGCGAAGACGACATTAACCGCTGGCTTCAATTGGAAGCAAACAGCTCTGGACAGACAAAATAGGCTATATTTGGAGGAGGCCTATACCCAGTCTGGGGACCTTGCCTGATATTATATTTAGAAACTAATAATTAGTCGATGAGTAATTTAGAAAACTTATAATAAATATACAAAATAACTTATTATCTAATAAGAGTTAAGTAAAAAAAAAATATTAAAAAAAAAAACAAAAAAATGTGAATAAATACCTTAAATAATTTTTAGTAACGTTTATGATAAAAAAAAATGTAGCATACAATTAGTATTAATAACTAGCAAGAGATAAGAACATTTAGAATAAGTAAATATGTAAATAATTAATATAAATAAGCATTAAGTTTGTAACTGGGGCAATGGTCAATAAAAGGCTTTTTTATTTTTTATTTTTATTTATTTTTAAGAGAAACGCCTCAATTGATCTTAGGGAACACTGTTTTGATAATAGTGACATAAGCTTCAAAAAAAATATTCGAATAGATCACAAATATATTGTTTACTAAAGAAGATAATAACTCACAGCATCAGTATTTTCCTGAATTTGGTTTCCTGAAATAGTAATTATTACTATAAAATATTGTAGTAACACTCTACAAATAATGCAATGAATATTTTTTATATTCATTTATCATAGTACGAACCGCTAGAGCATACAGCTAAATGTTTTCTGTTCCCATTTAAAACAACGCAACTGTCTCTGCAATACTTAGCAGGTATTTATCAAAATGTTTGGAGTAAGCTCCTTATTCGTTATGAATGCAGAACTGCCAAAATAAGGCATCCATAGCCGTCTCGCTATTTCGCAAATGTCGAAATGCAAGAAGCGATACGACTAAAATTTAACCCATTCAAATAACATAAAATATAACTTCATTTTTTGTGAATCTTTAATATGATTATTTGTATATTAAAATGTGACGTTATATGTGTCGTTACATCGTACTTCAAAGACTGTAGTTGTAAGTTACGGATGTTGATATTTGAAACGAAAACTCATTGCTGGTTTGATTAAACAAAAAATACATACAGGTACATCCGAGATTTTTGTCAAGGAAATCTTAATGAATGAACGAGATGAAGAAAAGACGAAATGTAAGATCAGTGTAAATGGTAAGATATAAGAACAAGTGAAAGTGGTATACTTGGGAAGTATAGTCAGTAGAGATGGAAGATACGAGATGGATGTAGAAAGGGGTATTGCTGCCGGTAACAGGGGTGACAGAGCCTTAGCTGCATTGATGAGACGGTGAGACGTCAGTACAGCTACGCATATGACCGTACACAATGCAGTTTTGGTACCGACAGATTATTAATTCAGTGCCAATTTTGTTGGGAAAATTTTAAAACAAATAAATATTTATTAAAAGTATATAAAACGGTTAAGGAAAAAGCATTTTTTTAAAAAATATGTTTATTACATATTTAGAAAATGTATAAAAATTTGAACGTAGCGTGATTTGAACTCGCGGCTCTTGGAAACTTTTCAAGCGTTCTGACCACTAAGCCCTACGTTCTCATCAAGCTACGTCGAAACTCTTATACAACTTATGTATGTGGTTAGCATCTCTGTAGTGTGATTTTCACAAATTTCCGTTACCCAAAGATAAGTTCAATTTTTAATACATTTTCTAAATATTTTTTTTCTTTCCTAAGTTTGCAATAAAAATTTTAAAATGTTAAAAATAATTTTATTTCTATTTCTTTACCGGAAATATTTTAAAAAAAGTCATCTTTCTTTTAAAATATATTAATGGAAGACTTCTTCTTTTAAGTAATATTCCTGAAAAAAGTAAAATTATTAAAATGGAAATATATCCAAAAATAAAAGAGAACCCTAAATAGTAATCTCTTTACGTATCAAATACTCATAATAGTCAGTCATCATTATGTACGATAAACTATTCCATCAAGTAAATATTAAATGAAGTTTGTTTGAAACATTTTTAGTATGATTTGTATTGGAGAGTTGTTAATACAGCCATGTTTCTAAAAAAGATATTTACTTTAAAAAACTTACTCAAACTTAAATTGATTTTTGGACTATATTCCGATTGTAATTCGTCCAAAATAATACGCCTCTTTGCAAAGTTATATTGCATTCTGTATAATGTCGTTATCTTAGTTGTTCATTTGTATTTTTTTCCAGACAATTTCGCCGATTTAACTATCACTAGTTTG
The DNA here is from genome assembly GCA_021202915.1 of Heliconius himera. Taxonomy (NCBI): domain Eukaryota; kingdom Metazoa; phylum Arthropoda; class Insecta; order Lepidoptera; family Nymphalidae; genus Heliconius; species Heliconius himera. Next base: position 89,794 of record JAJHJA010000735.1, read on the forward strand.
TTGAGAATGTGTACTAATATATTGTTTTCATTGTGTTATAAAGAAAAATATATGATCAATTTACATTCGGATATCTCAACTATTGATAAAATAATAAAATTTGACTCTAGTAAAAATAAGTTTTCAGCAAGTACTTTTACATTTCTTTTTATTTTGATTATAAAATATATATCGATTTATGCTTTTAAATATGAATCAAATGTATTCGTAGTATTTGTTATTGTATATTTCGTGAACACGACCAATTACTTAAGTCACTTAAACAGTAACATAATTTTTGATTTATTCCACATAAGGTTGAAGTTTATAAGGGAAAACATAGTTATGAAATTAAATGACAGACATATAAATGTCGAAGATAAATTACGCACTATAAAGAAGTTTATTAATGTGTACAAAACGCTATTGGACAGCATTGATGCTGCTGTCCCAGGAGTGCGAATAATGGTACCTATAAGTGATTCAAATATAAATGCTTTTAGCCATACAGACATACAAATACGTTGCTTTAAATGACTATTTACTCTTTTTTCATTTTATTTAAGAATTTAAGTGTTGGATGCCAATATTATCTAATCAGATCATACATAAAAATTATATTGTTATATTCACGTGAATATTTTTCTGAGAATATCAAGAAGGAATGTTTTTCATCATTTTATCTTAACCCTTCATCATGGGGATGGAAAATATTTACACAGACGTGGGGGGGCTGGGTCATTATAACCCAGATTGGTGATGTGCATATTTTAATATCTATTTTAATCTTATTTGTTCTTCTACATCAAGTTGCCGCTAATAGAGTATTGATATTTACCAAAAGTATAATGAAATCTAAACTTTTAAATATAGAAAGGAGGATTTTACAGAAAATATTCTTCAAATCTAGATATGCTGCATCGTTTAGCAAACTGTAAATTAGATATAATAATTACTAACTTTAATTTTTTGCATCCTTACACACGTGGGTAGTTTGAGATTTTTACTTGTAAAACGCACCTGATGTAAGTTTACAAGCTTATGGTTTTTTTACTTCAGGTTCCAAACACGGTTCACCAAAAACTGGGTTCAATTAATTTCTACATTTTTCATGGCAAACTTAGAATTTTCCATTGGCCTTTCCAGGGTTAACTGATATGAGCAAGGCGAAATTCATTAAATGTCATCGTCGTTTTTTAGGCTTAATTTCTTATGTATGTGAAATATTAATCATCGTTGTTTTCAACAGTAGCCTAAAAAGTTACTGAATGCATCATTCAAATTCTCTTGCTAGATTATCATCATCCAAAATATCTTGTTTTATACTGGTGAGAAAATATGTATCCTTCACGGTCCTTACTACTTACTATTAGAAAAATAAAAAAATAAAAAATTATTGACTTTTTTAAAGTCAAAAAATTATGCAAGAATAAAAAAATGAGCATCAAAACTTTTATAAATTATTTAAAACACATTTGAAAAACATGGTGTAAAATAGTTACACGGACTACAGGCATGGGTCCATTGACTTACCTTTTTTATGTTGTATTTCTTATAGCTCCTAACGCGGCCACTAACCAACTGAGTTCCCGTTATATAACGGGTTACACATATATACGCCTATGTACTTCAGCCACTGAGAAGATCAGCAAAGTTGTTACGCAACTGTCCTTGTAAAATTGTACGCAAATCACTTGGGTATTTATGACCTAGCCCCTACGATAAAGGGTTAAATAAAAAAAAGTATTCATACTTAATGACATTAATTTTTTACATATCACATGAAATAATATAGTAATTTTATTTTCAGTTATTCTGTGGATTAATCTTCAATATTTTTAAAATAATTTTCATAATATACTACAATATTAAAGACATCATTATTGTGGTAAAGTTTCTAAATTATGTTAACGTAAAATATTAATGTTTTAAGAAATGACATAGTAATTAGTTAATAATATTTAAAGGGATTTCAACTAAATCAACTAGCGTATTTCTGTGAAGCCATTCTGGGCACGTTGTTGATGTCTTGCGCCATAGTATTTGCTGAAATGGTGGTTTATGAGTATGACCAAATAAATGAACTGTTAGTTGATGAACTTCTTTTATGCAATAGTAAGTAAACTCTTTTTTTCATAAATCAAAAACGCGAGATATTGCCAGCACTGGGCACGATGTGACCTACGGTCCTGGAATGTGAAAAATTCGTTCTATTATCCTTAGAACTCGATATCCCCTTTATAATTATAGCTATTTCGCAAAATGCTTTCGGTATATGTTGATAACTACTGTGTGTGCATTAAATAAATAAATACATATATTATTTAATAATAAAGATTTTATTATTAAAAATAGTATTAGTGCACAGTAATATAGCACCGATTTATTAGATACACTAAACACTAAAAATAACTCAAAATAATCAAGATAAAAGAATACATATACAACACCTATTTCCTGGAACCAATTTTACTCCTACTTCCCGATGGCAATTTTAGCGAAGTAGGATTATATATTCTTGTAATGCCTCCCTCTTATTAACAAACTACATACATGTTCTAGTCATCTAATTGATCTCCTTTATTCATCAGATAAAGACTTGCGTACGGAGCTCCTTCTCACAATGGACTATGTGGAAACTCGCCCGCCTAAGTATACAATATGGCGGATTTTACCCATCGATCTTAACCTTATAATGGGATTTATTAATGTTTGTGTTACCTATATAATTGTTTTGCTGCAGTTTGATTCTTAATATAGTTCTTATTAATTAAAGCAAAAAACACATATTATTTTAAGCAATAAATTTATAGATTAAGCATTTTTTTGTAAACTATACTGGTATGCTATTATTGTATATTATTTAGAAGTATTTGAGGTCATCGTGGCGCTATGTGGCAGTGTAAACGCCATGATTACGAATTCGATCCCCAGTCGAGGGAATGGATTATTTTCAATGACCGGCTCTAGAAGGTTAAAGCGCAGCGTTGAGTTTCATTATTCACCAAGCAATGTCTCAATTTCGGTCGGAAAGCGGAGTAAAAAGGGTCAAAACCTTGGGTTCTCTTTCTTTAATCTGCCATATGATAAAAAAATAATTGTTTTCTAAAGAAATATTTTTCTTTGCTTAGTGTGGAATGACACTTTAACACTATAAAAAATATTCTTATTTATTCAAATTTGATGAACTAGTCGTTTCCAAATGCAGTGAACCGCAAACATAGGCACGCGCACTACTCACCCGTGTTAGAATAAACTGTGAAAAATGAGATTGAAAATTTTATTCTATTTGAGTGAAAGAGAATATAAATAAATGTATTTTTTCATGTTTAATCAAAATTAACTAATTCTACACATATTTTTTATTTTAAATTATAGCTTAGCCAATCTTTATAAAGTTAATGCATCCCAATTGCTTGTTATTTCCTCAAAACAAAAAGATAGATTATTTTATGTTTCTAAAATTTGAAATTCGTGTCTTTCTATTTTTGCTATGAATTTCAACTTAAACCTCACAGAATAGTTTAAGTTATTCTGGATTTAATCAAAGTTGGTTTATTATAGCACAAGCTCAAAAGCTTATAAAATATATACATAAAACTTTGCAAATTTTGTTATTAGGTGTTGAGCCGTTTGAAGTATAAATTTCCATATCGGAAATCAAGTCTGACGAAGAAAATTTCCTTAGCATTGATTTTTAGCAACTTACAAGATATTACACGACATATTGTTTATTTATTTTTAAGCAATTCAAGTATGATTAGTTATATATTTTGTTTTAATCAATTAATTTCGTCAGCGTAATAGATTAGTGTCCAAATTTTGTCTTATTCACAATGGTAAAAAAAATGGTCATAAAATTTATGTTTAATATCAGTAAATCAATAATTGGTTTCAATATTATTCTGTTTATTTTAAAGGATATCACCATAGACTTATAAATTAATTAACTAAATAGAAACGATTCAATACAAATATATAATTGTTAAATAGGCATTACGAGTAGGTAAGTACTATAAAAATATGATATATATTTTTGCTTCAATCATGTGCAGTAACAACTACATCATCTTTTATTAAATAAAATATTTGAACATTTGAGGCCAGTCGTGGCGCAGGGGCACAAAGTGTGACTAAAATCGACTGGTTGTAGGTTCGATCCCCACTCGAGGAAATAAAATATTTATTTACATTTATATTTTCATTCCTTCTCTCTGGTGTCGAAGCAAAGCGCGGCGTTGAGTTCCGCCACTCAATACGCAACGCCTCCAGAACTCGGCGGAAAGTGGGGAACGGAGTATCTGAACACTAGATTCCCTTTGCCTAGCCTGCTGTGTGCGGGATACAGCGTGAAGCTGAATAACAATTGTGTTCATTTTTGTATTAACGAACTGTAAAGCTTACGTAATCAAAATATACACGCAACCTGATAAATAACGAAAAAAAAAAGAATATTGAAAGCGTTATAAAAAACATGAATTGCGAAATCCTTAGTAATAAAATAAATTTCCATTAAAGCAGCTATTTGTCGTTTCCATTAAAAAAAAATCTCCTCCAATACAAAGGGATTTTCGCGCAACAAAGATGAAACATCGAAAGCGACCAAATCCACTTTATTTTGTGAGTGCTGTAATTTCTCTCTAAAAGCTGCAGTTTGTTAGTTTTTTTTAACCGGTCAATTTTAGGATTTTGGTAAACTTTGGGGTGTATAGACTAAAACTGAATGAGAAAATATTTGATTTCAAATAGTGTTGTTTTCATGCGTTATCGATAAAACAAATAGATATTTTTTTTGCTTATAACTATTAAAAAAAAATTATCGTCCAATAAAAACAAATTTCAAGCTTTCAAGCAGTATTATAAATATGCCATGACATATGTGTATAAATATTATGATATGGTTAATACAGCATCAATTTCGCATAAATTTTTATCGAGATTTGTAATAGAAGAAAATCTAACAATGTTATTTTTGCCGAAAAAAAAAATATATTCAGAGTATTAACGTAAAGGCTCGGGGACAAATTCGGTCCTGCTGTGCTAGTGAAGCGCGAACATGGGGTCCGTACCTACGAGAGAGCGGCCTATTCACGCGTGCCAGATTGACAAGCGGGAAAAATACGAAATGAAATTGGAATCTTTTATATAAATTTTGGACCCAAACGGTTATCAGACTATCAGCGTGACCTGGTTCTCTGCTTATCGACAACTTGGTGAACATATTCATTAAAATAGTGATGTGGACGTTACATTTCATTCCATAAGCTATTAATGCAATTGGACGCTATCACAGATTATAATTACATTAGTATGAAATTAAATTTTTATACTGTATAGTACATATATATGGTTTCAAAGTTGACGCAAACTGTCACTTTCACGACTGATCGGATGTACCAATGAAGCTATGAAAATCTATTTGCTATTATTCATCACTAAAAATAAGGAAGGTTTTAAAAATCAATAATGTTGCCACTGTTATTATTTAATTTACTCTAAGTAAAATATTTATAAACAATAATTTTCCAAATACATCCTGGCTGTATTACACCTAAGATGTAAAAATTATGATGTGGTAAATCATGGTTTATAATAAAGACTTAGGATAATTAAAAAATAACCCATATTTCTCATAAATGCATTACAAATGTTAACTTTCTCATTATACTTATATATGTATGTATAAATATATCGTGATTATATATATTACGGCAATTTTAAGGGTAGCTGTATTCCGAGCGTTATGGAATGTTAATGTTCCTTTACGGCGTCATAATTGTGGTCTCCTCCAGCTATATTGCCATTCCAAGTCGTCTCGCTCTTGGATTTTCTTACAATGATCTGACCACTGGATACCTTGGTCTAATTACAACCGAAATATTAATATAATATAATGAATAATAATAAAGTCAGTTAAAGAGCAAAAAAATATTATTTAGAAAAAATGACATCTTTAAACAAAAGGTCTGGCTGCAGTAGCTGATAATAGTCCAAATCAATACAGAACGTCCGTCAGACCGAAGCCCGCTAAGTTATTTAAAATGCAGTCGACACATCATCCGAGCGCAAATGCAATATTCGCCTTGCTCATGCGGAAACATGGTTATTTTCAATCAAGGTTTTTCATCACAAAAATCCTTTTAGCGCTAGTTAATTTCATACATACATAGGTTTAAATGAAAATTTTCGAAACAAAAGACCCATTTATTGATTTTAAACAAAATAACTCTGTGCTCCCTATAACTTTTCTATTCTCCATATGAAATCATTAAAAGTAATGGCTGGTATTATAACGGTGTGGAATTATTTGAATAGTAAATTAATATGGCTGTCAATCACTATGTACAATATTATTACAGAATATTATTTTGCAAAATATGTTTATAGGTTTTTCATATTAAATTATTGATTTTAGGCTTAATCGAAATTTAATTTATTACTTTATATTTGTGTATATATGATATACAGCAGCTTACATTCAGGACTACAAAATCACCAGAGTTACTACGACTGAATTCTATCTGTAATATTAATTAAATATCAATTATAATACTTTTGAAATTTTTAGAGTGTTATTCTACATTTGAGAAAAAAGAAATTTCTAAAAAAAATATCTTAATTATAAATTAAAATAATATGAACTAAAAATTCGCCTTTCAAAAATGTAATTTTAAACTAGAAACTTCGTAGCATTTCAAATTTCAACTTATTTATTTTATACTCTGTTCTATCTTACAATAATGTTAGCCGAAAATTTTGTTTTGTTTAACTTTTATATATCTACTGTCATACAAAAGTTTTAACAAGCTCCACTCAACTCCACTCAGCAGAAGCTTTAGGATTTTGAAATGTATCATAGTCGATATCAGGTACAAGATAATACTCACTTGTGATGTCTTTCAATATATACCAACCAAATACCAATTTTTTGTTTGATTGTATTTTTTGCTTTCATGTATCAATCGAATATTTTGATAGGCTTTATTATTACATAGTAATGCTTACTAAAGTTATGATAAACGGAACAGCAATAAAACAGTTAAGACGAAGTTTTTTTTAGTTTCGTTAATATTGTGTAAAGAAAAAATACTTAGCATTCCATGGATTTACAGTACGGGTGCGGTGCACATCGCATCGCAGGGTGAAGAGCCCATAGTAGTGCCTTGGTGTTACGACCCAAGTGCAAGTTTAAGGGGCTCCGTTTCAAATTCAAGATGGTATTTCAATTTCAAGATTTTTTCCCTTGGAACCATAACTTCTGCCAGTATTAGACGCTTTAGGCCTCTAAAGTAAAGTAAAATATTTGACCTAGATGAAGAAACACTAACACCCTTAGCGACCTTGCATTGTTGCGCTGTTCATACCTGTCCATTATGAGAGCCCAATCAGTAGATGATTCTAAAATTGAGGAAGAGGAAGCTTTTGTGAATATTTTTTAAGCAAACCTTCTTTTATAAGTATCATTGATTGCTTGTTGAATGTATTTATCTGTGCTCTTGTTATCGAAAGACTAATTGCCTCACATAGGATTATTAATGTTTTTTGATGGTGATACCAGTGTTAGCCACCATCTATATCTACATCATAACCTCTACCAATAATGGTTAGTCCGATCTTACCATGTTACTTTGACCTGAAAGAGTCATTTGGAATGCTTCAAGATATCATTTTTACATTACTGAAGACAAATCATGGGATAGGTTACGCCATTTGAAAGCTAACGGGAAACAGAATGAAATATGTAAAGGTATAGTGAAAATATATTCAAAGTAGGATATAATATATGTATGTACTCATATTATAACCGCAGAAAATTGAAATTTGATATAAATATTTCTCTCGCGGACGTAAAATGTGGTCACTTTCCCTATTATCCAATAAGTTATTGGTTATATTGATTGCAAAAGGATTGTCTGATGTATTAATTTACAAAATGCTCTCATCGTATTTAATATATTTAATTTGAAAATTGGTATATGATTTGAAAAATAAAAATCTTTAAATCCAATTAATTGTTTTTTAAATAGATTGACATATTATCTATATTATATTTTTTATTATGGTACATCCCTAGTATATTTTGTTTATTATTCAAAATCTACTTCTGCTTCGTGTCAACGCTTAGAAAATTCTGATTATATTTTGCCAGTTAGCCACGTTGAGTGCAGTATCTGTTGCCTTAGTCAAATCGCCATACAAACAGGTGAACGGACATTTGTGGCAGGAGAGTAAATATTATTCAAAATACTTTAAATCTATAAAATCCAAACATTTTATTACTATAGGTTATAAAAAAAAAAGAAATATACTCATATTTCCGCCATATTTATTTATATATTTGCTATCATTTTTTTATGTTATGCGTCATCTATCAATTCCTCGAATGTAACCAGTTTAATTCTATAACGGATCAAGTGGATTGCCTCCGTAAACTTGTCTAGGGCTGGATATCTCTTAGGTCATTCACACTATCGTCTTCCTAAGCTGCCCTTACAGTTATATCTCGGTACAGATTGCAATAAACTTATTTAATAAAAACACTTGTCACTTGAAAGCACTACATTTAAAATAATACTAATAAATTTAAAGTACATTTAATTTTATTTTGAATTTGCCTGTACTATAAACAATATATAATATTATAAAGAGGTTGGAAATTCTGAATTGGAGCAATCACCATTATAATTTGTAAAACAACTTTCAACCATATTTAAATTAATATATGAGAGAATTTATAAATGATTATATTGTAAAGGTAAATTTTACCTGAATCTTTTGAAATACCTGTATTGAAAATTAATTAGACCATATTCGGCAAATAATGATTTGGTTTGGGTAGAAATCTTAACTAAACGTACTTGACCGTTGACCCACACCCAAAGGTTGTTAAGGTTCCCCCAAACAGACTCACAACCAATATAAAAATTCATAGAATTTGAAAATTTATGTTCTGAAAGCAATAAAAGCATTTTATAACATACTTCAAACTTGATGAGATGAAAACTTTGAGTTTATGGAAGAGCGGTTTTACAAAGCAAAAACGTTATCAAAAGTCTCTTGTGTACTACGCTCCAATAGACTGTCTCGAGATATATTTTGTTTCGTTACGTTGATTTCTGGATCCGATAATGTATAATATCAATAAATGTAGAGTGCGTACGTTCAGTTTACTTATGATAATATATTTTATATGTGGACGAGATCGTAAATTAGTTAATGTTTGTTTGATTGTATGAGATGGTTTCAAATTCAAATTCAATTTTAAACAGACACTAAAATTAAAAAATACAATATTTTTACAGTACTACTAATGTTGATCGTACATACGTCCATACTCTATGTAGAACAAAAAACTAAGGTATTAAGTCGCGTTGCGGCTTTCAATTCACAGTAGCTACGGTTTCACCGGACCGTCCGACCCGTCGCGCCAGTTACGCTGAGATATTTGATTTAGCTTCGAAGACATGCCATTTAAAGTGCACGCCAGTACAGAAACTACTTACACATTACATATGTCATGCGAACTAAAATATTATACAGACTACTAATCTACGACTCATCTAAGATTATTAATATAATGTAGGAATTAGTTGTGATAGGTATTTTTTGATTTGATTTCAGTTTAATGTATAATTTTAATAAAACTATAAGGAATAAAAGTGATATAATATATATTCTGTAAAAGACACAAACATATTTGAAGACAATATCATAATATTATGGCTGTACAGAATAATGTATTAAAGTCATATAAATGTACAAGGAAATAAAAATTACCGTAATATTTTTTTATTGCCACAAAAATTATTATATACATTATAATAAGAAGCCATCTATCTGAATTCTTTTGAAAAACCAATAAGTACCAATAAAAGATGTTCATTTGATCTTAGATGAGATATACATTTTGGTATCAATTGTGCTATACAAAAAGGAATGACAAAAAGAAAAGAGTCAATAAGTAAGTCAGTTAATAGGAATCAGTAGAAATTCGTATACATTTTTACGTATCCAATTACGTAATGGGTTCTCAGGTGCGTCGTATATTGGATATTTCAAGAAACAAGACTTTAGACAACCGTAGTATTGTGGAAAAACAGTTTCCTTGTACTTTTCATAGTTCGGTTTAAATTTTAGAATATATTTACATTTAAAAGAACTTTTTTAGGGCTTTTGAGGTGATATTTAGCATTTACGATGAAAAATACTTATTATACCATTTTAATACATTACCTTATTAATCAACAGCCAACTATTTTATTTATTAATACTGTTCCTATAATCTACTAGGAAATAGTTGTACAGAACACATAATAAATTACAACAACGCGCGAACTAATAAGTCTCTAACATGTATTTCAGTACTAGCGTGCGGTACTATTTATAAGATAAATATTAATAAGCTGCTTTAAACACGGAATACTTGCAGCCACATAATATGTTTGTCTTTTTGGTAAAAAAACTCTCCCTCTCTCATCAAATGTAATAACGTAGAATTCGATGTAACTGTTTTATTTTTCTTTGCCTGTGATGTGTTTTTGAATGTTTATTTTACTTTTCCGTTAAACGAATGCTCTTTAATTTAAATGAGCTCATGTTTTTAACCGTTTAGATATATTTTCAAGATAAATATAAGCTAGAATGATTAGTTTAATTTATTTAAAGTTTTATATATAGGAATTTGTATTTTTATGATTCCACGCATATTGTATAGATAATTTTTGATATATTTTTTCTCTATTAGCCTAACCTAAAATAACGTTAATAAGTTATTAAATCCATACAAAACTATAGTATATTTAACTGATAGTAAAATTAATATATGAAATAATAGTAGTCCCAATATATATTCGTATAAGATCACTAAATTCCTTTTAGTGTATGAAATAAATGAATCACTTAAATTTGCACGAGTAATTCCTCATAGAGCCAGTGTTGAATCTTTTTTTGAAAGGTTAGCAAAGTATCTTTAAAATAGCTATATCTAAATCCCTAGTTATTAAATAAAATATAATTTCAACACGTCACAGCGTATAAAATATGAATGACATAAAATATCCACTGTAGTAGGGCATCTAGGTCGACAACAAACGAGTCCCAATAGGAAGATACGTCTCCATTTTTGAGCCCCCGGGCGTATATAATTTAACCCATAAAGACCGTAAGGGACAAAGTTTCTAACGCACTAAGTGTATTTCAGAAAAAGTTTGAAAGTTTCAACTTAACAGTTAATTTAATATATTTAACGTCAAAAATTATTGTTTTTTTATTTTATTTTAGATATGTGGATGAATATTGAAGCATTGTCAATACTTTATAATTAATTAAAAATATAATCACATACAGATATGAATTAAATGAATCACTGATTGAATCATTTATTACGATTCATTTGATTCATTCAATTAAATGAATGAAGAATAAATAATTAATTATACTAGACATACTCGTATATAGATATTTAGATATAGACAATACATATAGTATTGTTTATATCTAAAATATACATAAACATGAACACGATCCTTTAAAAGATTTAAAAGTAAAGTAATTTAATTTATATCAATTCCGAGGCTCGCAAACATTTAAAAGCATTCTATGGCAAAATTTTCCATTTTACTTTTTCCTTCTTCCCTTCACTGATTTATTATTTGTATAAAAAAATAATATAGGTAAACGGAGTGCCTGTAAGAAGTAACTTTTGGATGATATAAGATTACTTTAAATTATAAAAAAGAGCTATAATTTATAGTAACGATTTCATAATTATTCATCATCATCGTCAGGTCATCATGGCGCAGCGGTACAAAATATGACTGTGAACACGACGGCTATGGGTTCAATTTCCACTCTGGGGAATAAATTATTCTAATGTATACTGTGTGGTATAAAGACTAAGTGCAGTGTTGAGTTCTGCAACTAAACACGGAGTGCCTCAAAAATTGGACGAAAAGTAGAGAACGAAATGTCTTAATACAAGGTTTCTTCTGCCTATACATATGAATTAAGCTTAAGGCTAAAGAAATATAATAATATAAAAAAAATACCCATAAAAATATATCTTTGTATCTAGTGTTAAGACACAAAATATTAAATATTTCATTCCCCCGAGTTTGAATCGAACCCACAACCATCGCGTTTACAGACACACGCTTAACCCTTGTTCGTGCGCCACGACAGTATCAACATAATTACTAAATTTTAAATTTTTTGGTTCAGCTTTTTAGTTTTAGCGCTTAAAGAAAGTTTTTATATACGCAAGTTATGTTTATGAAAATTATATGTATCTTAATTAATTTTATTTTTAAGTTTTAAGTTTGTTAAAAAAAATATTCTATTAGGATGGACAGGAAGTAATAGAATCAAGTTATCATTTAGCACGCCAATATGAACGCTATTAGCAGATTTGATTTTGTCACATCGAGGGCTTCAATGTCAGTTTGCCGCGCGATACCCTCGATAGTGTTTAATTACTGACTCTATGTATGATGAAGCTGCCAAAAAGAAAATAAGATTGTCTAAACGTATGAGAACAAAACTTGTAGTACGTATTACTACTGTGTAAAAAAAATATATATATAAAAAATAATTACGCAAACACAAACAAAAAAAATATATTTAAATAAAAATAAAAATATTTTAGTTATTATAAAGTAAAATAGTAAATTAATATCTAACTTATTTGTATGAAGATAAAAAGCAGTCATTTAAAAACAGCAGACGAATGCAAATTCTTACCTACTAAAGAGATGTAAATGAGAACGGCAACTTGAAACTGGCGCCTTTGACTCGGATCACTTTCCACTATCCCAACAATCCGATTCTGTTATTTTCACCCACAAAAGTTCAGAAAATAGTCACCAACTAGAGTTTTATTTATTTATTATTATATTATATATAAACACATCGAATAAGTTCAAAACGTATTAACTATGAAGAGAGCTATAACTAGATGATAATAGGTTAGAATAATTAACTAATCTATGAATATTATATTTAATTTACAAAACGACGCTACGGGAGACGGTCCACTTCAGCACGTCACGGACAGGAGAGGTTCGGACACACGATCGAGGAGAGCGAGTCGACGTGAGTGACGCCGAGCCGGGGCCTCCCGCCCGCCTAACGCGGCGCGCTCCCGAGAGCAAAAAGGATGCAGCGAACTAACCCCCGGCCCCGCGAATATCGCCGTTCTGATCTTCTCGTCAGAGTCTCAAGTGCTCTTCACTGTTGGCAGCGCTCATTCGGAGAGGGAGGGTTTTCTCTGCATCATTTCCAAACTGGCTTATCTCGCTATAGCCCAGCTATGGAAGAATAAAGCTTAAGTCTCCAACATTGGATTGATTATAGCCCAGCCTCGTCGAGATGAACACCTGACGTTTGGCGTCATATCGCAAAACATATGCCCCGGTTGGCTAGGTGTAGCAAATACCATAACGAATACTTTGGCTGAACACGCGCCATATTATGCAACGTTACGGTCGTGTATTGTGCAGTTTAAAATTTTCTTCTCCTTCGAGTAAGCTTTTAAAGAATGCGAGTGCCTCCACTATGAATAATATGAAGATTATTGTGTTTTTCTGAGATAGTATTTTATCTTAAGGATTTTTTTTTGCTTTATAACTTATAATAATAATAAGCTCATATTTCTAAATGTCTTGTTTGTCGCTGTATTAAATAAAATTTAAAAAATTAAATTAGCTTCACGCTGTATCCCGCACACAGCAGGGTAGGCAGAGGGAACCTAGTGTTAAGACACTCCGTTCCCCACTTTCTGCCGAATTCTGGAGGCATTGCGTGTTGAGTGGCAGAACTCAACGCCGCGCTTAACCTCGACACCAGAGCGAAGAAATGGAAATATAAATTTAAGTAAATATTTCATCTCCTCGAGTGGGGATCGAACCCACAACCAGTCGGTTTTGCAGTCACACCTCGTGCCGCTGCGCCACGACCGGCCTCAATGTATTAAATGAGTTTCATAAAACTTATGTTTATGAAATATATATATTTCGTTATTATTAAACTGTATTTTATATAACTGAGAAATAATAAAAAATAATAATTCAGTTAATTTAACCAACTCAATTGATTTTTCCCTTTCTAAGCCAAATAAAACTTACGAGTACATTTGTTAGTCAAATAACGTATATATCCGTTTATAACATGACTCTGACCATTTTCATTAAAGCTCTCTTTGAGCGTCACATCTCACTACTTTGTTTACGAACTACGCAGCCAATAGGGATTGGCAGTGCGTTTCATCACTTTAAAGATCTGCTGGATTGAAATTCAGGAAACAAAATGAAACTTACTTTTTATAATAGTATAATAGTATTTATATAAAATTCACGGTTTTATAATAAAGTAATTATAACTTATTATTTTTAATTTATCGTACACATTTTTTCAATGAAAAGGTTATCAAGTTGACTGATTCAAATGTTTCTACAGACAGCTTTCCATTTTTTCAATAGAAATATAAACGTTTAAAACGCAATTTTTTTTATAATAAATGGCTTGATATGATAATAATCGGTGTAATTTTGTATGTTTATATTCATTGTCTCAACGCGAACAATGTAGGATGTCAAATAGGAGGTGATCCCTGTGTAAAGTGTACCGTTCATTTAATTAAAATTTTTATGACAGTTTTATGATGTAATTTTCATTATATTTGGATATAGTTTTTAATAAAAGCCGTATTTAAGCAATTTAAGTCTCTAAACCACTTTTACTTATAGAAGTAAATTACGTTCCAAGTGTAGTAAACCGAATTAAAAGATTGAAAGCAAGTTTATTTTTCTGTTCTGTTCTTTATTTATAACGTTCCGAACGTATCAGCTTAGCGCTAACCACTTCTGTTCTAATTTAAATAAATACTTTTTAAGGCACTCTTGTAATCGTAGATAAAATAAATATAATCTTCATTATCATCATATCAACCTTTTGACACCCATTGTCGGACATAACAATATATATTCAATATAATTTTATTGTTATAACAATTAGGAAAAAATATTTGATTTTATAGATAAATTACAAATTTTCTTAATAAGCTTAAATATTTTTCTCTAGACACTACACTACAGAAATTAGCTCTTAAGAGTTTTAAATTTGTAATTAATCTTTTTTTTAGCTTCACGCTGTATCCCGGATATAGCAGGGTAGGCAGAGGAAGCCTAGTGTTTGGCATGGCATTGAGTGGAGGAACTCAACGCCGCGCTTTGCCTTCTTACCAGAGCGAAGAAATTAAAATATTAATAAGCAATAATTCATTTCCCCGAGTGGAAAACGAATCCACAACCATTGACAGCCACACGCTTATACCACTGCGCCACGACGGCCTCAACAAATTGGCAAATAATCTTACCACCCCTAATTGTTTTAATGATTAAATAAAAACACTTCCGGCACTTCACAAGTCGCTTTAATCCCGCTTTAGTAAACAGCACCGTGTGTTCCGTGAGTAAATAAATTACGTACCATTGAAGACTGCTACAACAACATTCGCGGGATCATTGGGGAACATCGGCCAGAAGTTGCCAGGTTGCGAACTGAGAAAATAAGCCATGTGAAGATATACCTGTCATATTTTATTATAATTTACTAAAACAAACGAAAATAAAATCTTCAGCTTCACGCTGTATCCCGCACACAGTGGGTTAAGCAAAGGATACCTAGTGTTAATAAGACACTTAATTTTCTGTCGGATTCTGGAGGCATTGCGTGTTGAGTGGAACTCAGAGCCAGAACGTATAAATGAAAATATAAATTTAAATCAATATTTAATTTCCTCAAGTAGGTATGAACCCACAACGAGTCGCATGTACAGTTACACGTTGTGCCCCTGCGCCACGACTGGCCACAAAAACAGACGGTTGGTTTTATATTATTATATCTAATGAATATTTGTATTCATTATATTAACAAACACATATTAATATTTAAAGCTCATTTCATATGTTAGCAGAGTGGAAATTAAAATACGAAAACCAATTTATTGGTTTCGCAATACTCTTTAACCCTCAAAATGTTTAATAGCCCTCGCTCAGGTTTCCTGAGTAAGCAAATTACGTGTCATCGGAGGCGGGACCTCAGTGAAATTTGCATGGAAACATTGCGTCACGTCGGTCGGAGCACGGAAGTAGTCGCTGAGAGAACGGCGTGTCAACAGGCTGATAGGCCAAATGTTGGTTTTTGTTTCCGATGTGGTTCCCTTACTTGCTGTAGCTTGGATTTAATAGTTTTTTTTCTGACAAAAGTCATAAATGAAGTACTGAAATTCGAGGTTCAAGATTAAATTAAAAAAAAAAAAAATCTTCAAAAGAGAACCTAGTGTTAAGGCACTCCGTTCCCCAATTTCTACCGAATTCTGGAAGCATTGCATGTTGATTGACGGGACTTTACGCCGCGCTTTGCCTCGACATCAGAAAGCGAAAGAGACGAAGAAATGAATATTTCATTACCTCTAGTGAAGATCGAACCCACAGTAGGGTTTTCAGCCACATTTTGTGCCCTTGCACCACGACTGGCCTCAAGTTTGGCGGTTCAGAATTGTAAGACAGTATCAAAATAAATTCAATTTAATTATTTTTCACCACTATTTACAACTTGATACAATATGATATAAAAATAAGGTTGTAAATCTATAACCAAAACCATATAGCGTCTACATAGACGCTATATGGTTTTGGTTATAGATAGCACAATACACGACATTATTATTATTTTACGACACTATTTCTTTCATATTTAAGGTCAGGCATACGGGATAAGCCGAAAGAAAATTTCATGAACTCTATACGTAAATAGTTAAAAAGGGACAAAGGTCTATAGTGAAAAAATCTGTACTTCCAAAATATTTCGGACGAATATTTCTGTTGTTATAATATTTTTGTTGGATATGGGTATATAAATAATTGGGAAGTTCAAGTTTAAGGTATGTTTATACGCATTTTCCGTTTATACTTTTAAGTATATATAGTACCTACCTGAGGCTGTAGCCATAGAGTCTGCCAATGTGTCCGTTTGTCGGTCTCTCCGTCTGTCCATCTCCCGTCCGCCCGTCTGCCCGTCTGCCCGTGTGCCCGTTTTCCGTTCGTCTTTCCGTCCGTCAGTCCGTCATACTTTTTATTCCGAAATTCTCGCAGGATCGGGATTTACGAGAGTTTATTTCAAAGAAATCGTTTAGCTAAGAAAAAACCAAATCATGTAGTACAAGCATGTCACTGTAAACGCAACGTCGTGAGTTCGATTCCGAGTCAAGGAAAAGAAATATTTAATTATTAATTTCTTAGTTAAGTTAAGTTAAGTCATTAATTTCTTTGCTCTGGAGTCGAGGTAAAGCGCGGCGTTACGTTTCACTACTCACACGCAATGCCTCCGCGGAATTCCATGGAGAACGGAGTGACTTAATACTAGGTTCCCTCTGCCAACACTGCTGCAGTGGGAAACTAAAAAAAAGATTTAAAATACAATAATTGTATGTACACTGTATACCTTATTAGTTTACAGCTGTCTATAGACAACCATACTAAAATAATCAATCAAATTTCCCTAAACACTAAAGTATTTTAATAATAAAATACTCTACGTTTCAAGAGTAAGTAGCCTAAGAATAGTTTTGTCAGTAAGTCAGGTCACTACTTACGAAGCCTTATCACTGTTGAATATTGTAGATGTGCATAGCTATAAGCAATTTATTTGTATGATTTCATTTAAATATGCCAGCATATAATACTAATGTGCTTATTTCGGATATATATTTATTTTTAAGAACATTTATTATGGAACGTCATAGCCTCCTTTCAGTTTAAATGTGTATATCCACTATAAGTGGTCCTCAGGGACTCATTGAATTAATGATGTAAAAAACCAGTAAAGGGTGAGCCAGATTCGTCCACCCAGGAGATATCGATATCCATACAAATTTCACGATTGTTTTTCAACAGGAAGTACAATTTTGACAAAGTTAAGTTTTGTATGAAATGAACACATATTATAAGCTTGTAATGTTGTTCACTTTTTGGAGTTTATGGGTCATAATCAGAAAAAGTGTACATTTTGTGTCTTTTCTTGTCCCGCTACTTTGAATGCGTTTTAAAGATACAATTTTATAGATAAGTCAAATATTTTGCCATTTTAGATGTATTTATTTATTAATTTAAGCATTTTTGTACTATTTTAAGTGTATTATGGCTAAAAATAGTATTTTTTGTTAGTTGCAAAAAACCTTTTCAAAATGCTTCCATACAAATTTTCGTGTCCCATTGATCACTTTATTTTTTGAAAAGTCGTTTGTTACGAATGTTTATAGTTTGAGTTGACTACAGCTATGTTTATATTACTTTACTATATTCATAATATTAAGTAGAACTACTTTTATTGATACATCATTTTAATAAATAATATATATTAATTAAGGAAATTTGTCCCAAAATATTGTCTTTTCGTTACTCAGGGTTAGTAACATACAATTAAATTATGAACGCAATTACTTTGAATGATATTTATTATTATTTTCTATTGTGACAACATTATAGCAAAAGTTATTGCTATCGTAGCTACAACCAGTAGTGTTTTCGCAGCAATCGAGAGGTTCAAATGTTTTTGAGTGAATGCGTAAAATTACATCTCAGGGTTACAAACGGGGTTTTATTTTGGTAATTATACTATTATTTCGTTTTCTAGCTTATGTTATTTGCTTCATTTTACAAAATCTCAAGAAATACATTCAGTGTTTGTACGTACAGCACGTGGTTTACGAGAAAATATTTAAAATAGTTAGAATTTCTCAGATTTTATTCTCAATTTCGTTATATTTCGTTACGTAACGAAACTGAGGAAATATGAAGCCTAATTCACAATTACGTTACCAATGTTTTATTATTTATGTGTATTATAAATTTGTAACGGACCGGTGTTTGTATAGGGAAGATATGTATATAAGAAAAACAATATTACTGGCATAAAAAAAAATAGTGGCTTTTCATAACGTAAAGTAACCAAAAATAAAATATCTATATATTTCTGTTTGCTTGTTTGTGTATGTGTTTGTTCACGCTAATCTCAGAAGGTTTAACCGTTTCCACTGTAGTATTTCGACCTCCTTTGGCAAGCTTCAATATTAAGTGTTTGTTTTATTTAAACAAATATTTTATTTCAATAAACCAAAAAAAATAATTGTTGTTGATCTTTCGGAAAACTATCAGTGTATATCTGAAACTAATGAAGATGTTGTTTATGCGGAAAGTGACAATAGTCTCTACGTAAATAAAAAAAATAACTCCGTATCATCTGATAATATAAAAACTCACAAAGTTACTAATTTATCGGATATTCAATTACATCCAGAAAATCAACGATGATTTTAGTTCGAGCTTAAAGATATTTATTTTCCATTAAAGACATAGGCCACTTACATGGAAAACATTGCTTAACAAATTAAAAATAGTTGTCGATCGTACATTAGTCAAATACAGTAACACATTTTTTTTATTGCTTACTCGTTTGATGCATTTGTTTTTTTTTTTAGAGTGGGTAGTTTTTAATTATATATTCGGATAGTTGCGTTTTAAATGCATCAAAAGAGCTTACATTCCTTAAAGTAGACGGCAAATTATTGTATAGTCGTGCCCCCTCATAGGTAAGCATTTTTTTCCAATCTATCTTCTGGTTTTAGGTAAAATCAATAAACTCGCACGTCGCGACCGCAAGGAACGATTTGTTGTAAATTTTAATTTAACAAAGGCTAAGTTAGTATGGATCGAGTTTTTTAATATTTTTTTAATAAGTAAGCACGTACTGTTTATATATAGTTGTTTAAGGGTCATCAAATTGGTTTCTTTATATATAATTGAGTTAGGAGTTAAAAAGTTATAGTGAAAAAGTATTTTAATAATTTTATTTTGTAAAGTTTGGTTCACCAGGACCTTTCACCAGGACCTTTCTCATTCCATATTATTGATCCTACCCACGATATATGTTTATTTTACAAAAATAGTAATTCCAGTGGTAACGACTCAAATTTTGATATTTTTTAAAGTATACTTAATTTAAACATTAACTTTGTGATCTCTAACTAGAAATATAAGTTTATTACGTTACAAACTAGCATTATTATATTGTTAATACTGTCACTTTGTTATGTTTTCTTCTTACATTTATAATCTGTTAAATCAACGATTAAATCTGTAAATTTTTAATTTGTTAAAAAAAATAATAACAAAAAAAACTACTTTTATTCATATAACATCCTTATTTTGTTGTGAATAATGCCTTATGACATCAGTTTCGTAACAAACATTATCAGTATTGTTACTCATCAGTTACGTTACGAATTCGAAAATGTCCACTTTTCTGAGTATGACCCTTATAAGTTCTTACTTTGTGCCAATTTCATAACTGTGGTTCACGGGAAGTATCCTATAGATTTTGATTAAGCGGCGAATTCCATACAAAATACAGCAAATTCGATGCATAAACGCTCGAATCTTTTGATTACATTGACTTAGAAGCTTAATTTTTTTTCTGTGCTTTAAGTGACCATATCTGAATATTTGATAATTATTTTAGCTTGATACCTTCAAAAAATCTTAAGATAAATGATCTTGAAAGACTGACAACAAAGTGATCCTTAATAGGTTCCGTTTTTACTCTTTGAAGTACGGAACCCTAAAAATAACTAAAATTTTAAAGTGTAAGTATATCAAGTTTACGGGCAGGGCGGGTCCATTCAGGCGATTATAAGACGTTATCACGTCAAAAATAAACACATTTAATCCCGTATATATTGTGGAGATCTTTTTCAAACTCGTTAAGACTATTTCACCTGCTTCAATTTGTCTATCTACCTACAATTCACCCTAAGAACCTATAACACAGTTTTTTTAAATATATATAAATGTTTTAACAGTTTTTTAAAGTGTTATTCCACACTTACACTTACAAAGAAAAATACTTATTTAGAAAACGTATCTAAAATTTGAACCTGGAAACCAACCAGGACCAGCTACGTTGAAATTTTTATACGTATTCTAAATAAATATACAGGGTGGAAGTGTCAGCACCACATTAAATGAAACCACAGTTTTAACTACTCTATAAAAGCCTAATATAATTCAGAAAAAAATAAATTCCCAAAAATGAAAAAGTTTTTTTTTTCAAACAAAATAAATAATAAAATTGTCATTTTAAAACAAAACGCCATTTGTAAGGATGACGCACGCACACATAAATCTATCAAAAGAACACCGCCGCACACGCCTCATTTCGAAATCGAGTCGTATGTATTGGCGATAAAGTTCAAAGTTGTTTAACCTTTAATAGTATTTTTATAGTAGTAAGTGTTTATGTTATTGAGATCTATACGTAATTGCGTCACACGAAATACAGGTATGGATAAAAATCGTGAAATGAAAAAAAAATCCTACGTCCAAACTGTTGATGCATCTTGATTAATTTCTTTTGGTATAGGTTTGAAATATTTTATCCTATATGCTGTTTCCGTAAATGGAGCTCTGCCTCTTCCACCCTGTATATAAATGTTATTAATATTACTCACAGAGGTATATCAGCACTATACGCATGGCTACATGTGATGCCCGTTCGTCACACCGCAATTGTAATTATGATACAAGTTTACTTTTATCAAAAATAGAAATTTAAAAAATCAGCTTCACGCTGTATCCCGCGTACAGTAGGGTAGGCAGAGGGAACCTAGTGTGTAAGACAATCCGTTCCCCAGTCTCCGCCGAGTTCTGGAGGCATTGCGTGTTGAGTGAATCCGGGTTCTATACAGGGCCAATAGGCGTTATTATATATGGTATAGGAGAAAACAGCGTCCACTATGTTTTTATGAGCAACGACAACCGTCAACAGCGACGTTGATGTTGCGCCCAGTAAGACAGCTAGCGATCCATTTGCATAAATCAACGGGAATTCCATTTTACGCCTGTAAAATGGAAGTTTTGCTAGCAGTGCTTCGTGTCACACTCGAATTAAGGCCTTTACCATGTTCAGACTAACTGCTAGGCACTTCCCTTAATTTCGATAGTCGAAGCCCGGCAGTAAAACCATATTGACGGTCACTAGTTAATCATAAAACAAAACATAATAAGAGCTGGCTCTGTATGATGCTCTCCATGACCTTTAGGAGCAGGGAGGTTATAGCAATAGACCTGTAGTTAGATAGATAGGAACATTCACCTTTTTTCGAGGTCGGGTGGAGCGCTCTACCACGAATCTGGGACTACGCCGATTGAGTAGGAGTGCTAAAACAAACGCGTTAGCACTGGTGTCAACTCAGGAGCACATAAACGGAGCACTAAAGAAGATATACCATCTAGCTCACTCGACTTGTGAACGTAATGACACAGAGTTCGCAGCTTTTTGGCTGAATTTAACTTCAAGCAGTCAGCTCTAGCACCGCGGGATGGTCGGCGTTGCATTCGAGGCAAAGAGAGCGCCCAGGAGATAGGCTTTCTCTTTCATCGTATCGACCAAGATGTCATTTCTTGCACGTAATGGCGGTAGTGAAGGCTGACTAAAGTTGACCAGTGCAGCCTTTGAGAGAATCCAAAAATGAGTCACAGACGGGCTCTCGAGCTGTGAAAAAACTATATATTTTTCAATTCAAACAAAAATTCTTAAAAGACTTAAATTATGATTTATTTAGTGCATAACAGTTTGGATAACCAAATTAAAATACTTATTATTTTTTTTGTTATTTTTTTTAAGTAATTTTTAAAATATAATTTGTTAAAAATTTATATACTTCAAGCTGAAGAAGTAGCGCGGGAGCCACTAGTGTTTTAATAAAATTCAAAATAACTGATAAAAGACATAAAGTGCAATGTCATTATAAACAAGAGCTTTCCATTAAACGGAGACGTCATTTGCCATCATAACTTTAAAGAACGATTATATAGTAAAAGGTGCTGATGTTTTTTACTATAAATAATAACAGAGGCCAGTCGTGGCGCATCGTCAAGGCAAAGGGCGGCGTTGACTGTTGCCAGTCAACAATGCCTCCAAAATTCGGTGATAAGTGGGAAATCGAAGTATCTTAATGGGAACGTTTTCTCTGAGCGTGGAGCTGAAAAAAATAATAATAAAACGACTATAATCCGTAAAATATGCAAATTTTGCTTATAAAAATATTTTGTTTATATCAAAGGTTATTTATATTTACCTATGAAATAATATTTGATAACAAATAGAAGTTAGATTCTTAGAAACATTTAACTTTTAATGAAGCTTGAGTAGAAATCCTAATCGGCAAAACATTTTAATATAAACTATTTATAGCAAAATCAGACATTAGATTTCAAATAACAATTATAAATTGATAGAAAATGGATTCTCGTATTGCTTATTTCTCATTATATGCTTCGACAACGTTTAGATGGTCATTCCAGCGGAAGCACAAACACTATATGTATATACATACGTATATAAATTCTTATGTTAAGCAGTTAGTTCTAGTTTTGTCTGATATTGTTGTCTCGAGTGAGTCAAAAAGTTACAATTCACATTTAAAAGATAAAAAAAGGTAGCCAAATAACAATCTATATACATAAAAGGACTTGTGCTGACTGACTGAGGTAAGACGCACGCAGAGCCGTAACCGCTGATGGTAGAAACGTGAAATTTGGGCAGATGTTTATTTTCATATTCTGGACATCCACTAAGAAGGGAATTTGAAAAATTTTAACTCTAAAGGGATGAAATAGGGGTTGAAAGTTTGTATGCAAAAAAAAATTAATCTGTACCGATTTTTATAAAATTTGAAATTCAGACTCTTAAAAATATTTCATTGAACACGTGTTTCATGGTTTTTAAGAATTCACCCCCTAAGGGTTCAAATCAGGGGTTGAAAGTTTATATGGAAAAATCTTTAAATTGCCACCGATTTTTATAAAAAATTGAATTCAGACTGTTAAAAATATTTTTAAGAATTCACCCCCTAAGGGTTCAAATAAGGGTTGAAAGTTTATATGGAAAAATCTTTAAATTGCCACCGATTTTTATAAAAATTTAAATTCAGACTGTTAAAAATATTTTATTGAAAATGTGTTTCGTGGTTTTTTTAGAATTCACTCCTAATAAGCGGGCGAAGCCACGCGCGCCCTCTAGTTTTAAGAATATAACTAGAATATTAAAAACTGATCTTTTAATATATTTCATTTATAATAAAAGAGGTTACGGCACTACTGCACATTGACGTATTTATAATTAAGAGTTCCTTTTAATGGAACAGAGGCTTCCCCACAAAATGCGGATGCCGCGCGGATACTCGCCCGCCGAAGTTAAACTAGCTTCCGCTTCCGTTGTAATCGCATTTCCTTAATGTTTCTGGCCGAACTGAAAATATGCTCGTGTTTACTAAACAAGAGACAATTTAGCATCAAAACTGTTTTACTAACTTTATGCTCACTTCTGTTGGATATAATTTATACAACGACTATATTTTCTAATATAGTTATTGCATAAAATATGAAAATGTAACTAGTAAAGAAGATGTAAAGTGAAGTCGATCTCCAATCGAGGAAATTATATGTTTAAATTTATATTTTCATTTCTTCGCTCTGGTGTCTAAGCAATGCGCGGCGTTTAGTTCCGCCACTCAACACGCAACGAACGCCTCGAACCATTCAAAGGAAAATGCGGAACTGAGTGCCTTAACACTCGGTTACACTGTTGCGCGCGGAATACAGCGTGAAGCTGATTTATTTCATATTTTCTAATAATATTATTATTATATAAATTATATTTTTAAATAATTTATTTAAGCATACACAGTAAAATATTATAAACATCAAAAACTAAACTGATATTAATATAAACCAACACGCTACCTAAACGTTGATACTAGCTGTATTGAAAACAAATATTTATGAACAATTTTCAATAACCATTTCATTGGTCTATTTTATTTTAATTTCGACTGGTACAACAATGTCGCATCATACGTTATCGCGCAATATAGTGCATTCTGTTTGCGTTCGAATGCGGCTCAATCACCCGTGAGGTTCCCGCCATGCATG
Organism: Heliconius himera; assembly: GCA_021202915.1. Taxonomy (NCBI): domain Eukaryota; kingdom Metazoa; phylum Arthropoda; class Insecta; order Lepidoptera; family Nymphalidae; genus Heliconius; species Heliconius himera. The sequence continues at coordinate 114,819 of JAJHJA010000735.1, forward strand.
CAAGATAGCAACTACATTGTCACTATATTTTGTGAGTCCATTATTTTACCGCGAACACCGTTTTCTATAAATAATCAAAATTATTCACCGACTATATTAATATATAGAATGCTTTTAATTAGAATATATATTTATAAATTACAAGGTTTTTATATTTTTATTTTTTTTATTCCACACATAGGAATAGGAAAGTATAAAATATATATGAAAAAATTAAAACATTTCGATGTGAACATATGGCTAAGTTAGTCAGAGCGTTAAGACGGTTTCCGAGAGGCGCGGATCTTGCTACGTTATTTTTTTTTAAGTTTTCTAAAAAGTATTAGATATTTTTTTTTGCGAAAATAATATGTTTTTAATTACTAGACTTATTTCTAAAGAAATGAGCATGGCTAAACCCTAAAAATGTATTTGATTTTTTTTCCCTACCCTAGAACCCTAAAAATTGGTTTAGGTAATTCTATTTTGAATTATGACATACGTACATATCTTTACTTAAATCGTTGTTATGGTTAATATTTAGTAAACAATCTAAGTTCGAATTAAAAAAACAAATTTGCTTCGTTTCCTTAATGTCGACAAATATATAGAATAAAGTTTTGTAAGTCAGGTACGCCTTTATAATAACTGCTAAATTATTCCAGTTCCAGCATTAAAAACATATCGAGAATAACTTAAGCAGAATACAAAAGCGGTCAAAGGAACCTTTGTCTTGTTTATTCCAAGTTTTCTTAAGCGAAATCTAACGAAGTTACACTTTTTTTCTAAAGCTTTCTAAATAACATTCCGTAGTCTTTGACTTAGAACTGTGAAAATAATTTAAATAATTTGTTTTCTTATAAATGATAAAAAAATATAGGTATTCATAACAGAAATACATTAAAATACTTATAATTCTATAATCTCAAATCAAATGTAACACTATCAGGCGTTAAAAATACATATAAAACTGTTATTAATCACTTTAAAAATATATTATTTCAATACAGTTATTTATGTAGCTATAGACAAAATTTCGCTAAAGTAAACCAGCCGCCACTTTTTAAAGTTGGTTTCCCAGTTTTCTTTTTCTTTCCATCTTTCAAACTGTCAGTTGAAAGTGAATATTGTAAGAACTTAATATTAAAGTTGACTTTGAAATCCGAAGTTTATCTTTATTTTGCTTTTGATATAACAAAAATATAAGGAAGTGAACCTTTGATGAACATAATTTATGATTATCATAAAAAAATACTGTTATAAATAAAACAAAAAAAATATATCTTTTTTTAATCATTTTTAAAGTGTTATTTTACACTTAGGAAAGACAAATACTTATTTAGAAAACGTAAAAAAATTCGGGACTCGAACCCGCGCCTCCAGGAAACGGAACAGTTACTACTACGGAACGGAACAGTATATGTTGTATTTTTTTTCATGAAAACAATATGTTATTGTCAATTAAATAATATACAATATAGATGCTTTAATTTGTAATAATTAATTAATTATTTTAAATTTATACAATATTTATATGTACAAATGTAACATATAAAAAGTTATCTAATTGAGTGTAACTTAAAAGATATATACATTTTTCATTTTTCTTCTTCTCTTTTTTTTTGAAAGAATAAGTCAGCTCAACATATTATAATTAGAACGTGGCACTATCAGTTTTATTTTACGCATATTGAAAATGGAACAATTTTGTTTATAAATAAATCAATCAAGTGCAAGTCAGACTCGCCCAACATACCAAAAAGAGCGTTCCGTACCAATTTTAGTGCAACTTATAAATTATCATAGTTGAGAAACTTAAGTTTGCACTTATTCTGTATGAAATGAACTATAATTATGAGTTTATATATATAAAAGGACTTGTGCTGACTGACTGAGGTAAGACGCACGCAGAGCCGTAACCGCTGTGCGTAGAAACGTGAAATTTAAGCAGATGTTTATTTTCATATTCTGGACATCCACTAAGAAGAGAATTTGAAAAATTTTAACTCTAAAGGGATGAAATAGGGGTTGAAAGTTTGTATGCAAAAAAAAATTAATCTGTACAGATTTTTATAAAATTTGAAATTCAGACTCTTAAAAATATTTCATTGAACACGTGTTTCATGGTTTTTAAGAATTCACCCCCTAAGGGTTCAAATCAGGGGTTGAAAGTTTATATGGAAAAATCTTTAAATTGCCACCGATTTTTATAAAAAATTGAATTCAGACTGTTAAAAATATTTTATTGAACACGTGTTTCGTGGTTTTTTTAGAATTCACTCCTAATAAGCGGGCGAAGCCGCGCGCGCCCTCTAGTGAGTTTATAATATTTTTTGTCTGTGGTATAATTATATTTTCATTTTTCTGACTTTTCCTTTATTTGTTCTACAAGTTCTCAATTCTTGTGATTTTTTTTATTATAGGGCTACGGGAAATACCCTTGTGGTTTTGTTACACGGCAAAAAAAGTTGACAAATTTAAGTATGCGAGCGTATACACTTACCTTGTATGAAATGAACTACGAATATAACTTTGTAAATATATTTTTCACCGATATACCTATTAATTTTCACTTTTCGTATCCATCCATACCTATATTATAAATTCGAAAGTAACTCTGTCTGTCTGTCTGTCTGTCTGTCTGTCTGTCTGTCTGTCTGTCTGTCTGTTACGCAATCAGGGCCAAACTGCTAATTCAATTGTAATAAAACACTCATACAGAGATACTTGAAGGTCTTCGGATGAACATAGGTTACTTTTTTTTCTCATATTTGTAATATTGTCGATATATACTAATATATTAAAATATTTTTTAATTTGACAGGCAATTTATTCCGCCATGTTAATAACAACCGACCGTTGCTAAGCAACGGTTTGCAAAGTTTATTTGTTGTTATAAGCAAACGTCACCCAAAATGAGCTTGCTTAACGCATACATGGCGTGCGCCGACTCAACCTTATGAGATACATAAAAATAATATTTTACAAAAATATGGTCCTTTAAATAATGTTAAAAAAAGTCCGCGATACATGTTGATATGATGTTTATCTCTGAAGCTTGAGCAAAGTAACAGAGTAACAACAAGTAACCATTTTAATTAATTTACTTTATATTTATCGGGTTTTTGTTGTATGTATTTTCTATAATTTGATATTGATCCTTATGAAAATGAATATAATAGTCACTTTTAGCATTTCATCTAGATTGAAATTATAGTTCACTGTATAATATTCTAATACATAATTAAGGAGATGTCACTGATTCGAAGTGACCTAACTACGACCGGCATAGTATGACCGACGCGAACGGGCGAGATGACTTTGACGGTTTTGTAAATTTTCATACATTTTCGAACTACTGATAATTTTTATGTAATTATTTGCTGTTTATAATTAATTTCTACTTTTCTTTGGTTCTTCGCTTATTTGAGTATTAGTTAGATTTTCATGAATTTCTTGGTGTGGTGTAAGTTGCGGCCCTGCGGCATCGGTATATTATTTAAGTATTAAAGAGATAATTATTGGTTATTTCATCTTGGTTGGATGGTTATCTATACCGTTGTTATACACTTAATAAATTGTGGTTATAGTTTTTTGGGATTTTATTTGATATTGCTCGCAAAACTTATCATATTTAATGTAGAAAGTACTTTAGTTATTTCATATAGTATCTATGTACGCGCGCAAGGAAGACGAGTAAAAAGATTTTTCCTGGGTAAATTAGTAAAATCGATCACTGAAAGTCCAATTAAAATTAGTTCAGTTATTCTGGATATTAGCTCGGGGAAATAGAAAGACAGACAGAGACAAAATTATTAAGAATGTAGCTGGTTTTGTTTAGTTTTTTATTAATATTTTACTATGGTTATGTTTACTTATATTTTTTTCATTTAAATTAGTTAGATATTTTCAAAAACAATTTCCTAACTATATCTATAAGCATTCGTAAAGTTTAAGCGGGCGAAGCCGCGTCCGGGTCCGCTAGTACCTATATTATAAATTCGAAAGTAACTCTGTCTGTCTGTCTGTCTGTCTGTCTGTCTGTCTGTCTGTCTGTCTGTCTGTCTGTCTGTCTTTTACGCAATCAGGGCCAAACCGCTAATTCAATTATGATAAAATACTCATATAGAGATACTTGAGGGTCTTTGGATGAACATAAGTTACTTTTTTTTCTCATATTTGTAATATTGTCGATATATACTAATATATTAAAATATTTTTCAATTTGACAGGCAATTTATTCTGCCATGTTAATAACAACCGACCGTTGCTAAGCAACGGTTTGCAAAGTTTATTTGTTGTTATAAGAAAACGTCACCCAAAATGAGCTTGCGTGCGCCGACTCAACCTTATGAGATACATAAAAACAATGTTCTACAAAAATATAGTTCCTTACATAATGTTTTAAAAAGTCCGCGATAAACATACCATGTTTATCTCTGAAGGTTGAGCAAAAGTAACCACTTTAATTAATTTACTTTATATTTATCGGGTTTTTGTTGTATGTATTTTCTATAATTTGATTTTGATTCTTATGAAATGAATATAATAGGCACTTTTAGCATTTCATCTAGATTGAAATTATAGTTTACTGTATAATATTCTAATAAATAATTAAGGAGATGTCACTGATTCGAAATGACCTACCATTCGGGCGGCATAGTATGACCGACGCGAACGGGCAGATGACTTTGACGGTTTTGTAAATTTTCATACATTTTCGAACTACTGTTAATTTTTTGTAATTATTTGCTGTTTATAATTAATTTATACTTTTCTTTGGTGCTTCGCTTATTCGAGTAGTAGATTAGTTAGATTTTCATTATTTTTTGGTGTGGCGTAAGTTGCGGCCCTGCGCGGCATCGGCATAATATTATTGAAGTATTTATTATTTAAGGAAAGAATTGTTGGTTATTTCATCTCGGTTGGATGGTTATCTATACCGTCGTTACTTAATAAATTAATTACACTTAATAAATTGTAGTTTTAGTTTTTTGGTATATTATTTGATTATTATGATTTTATCATATTTAATGTAGAAAGGACTTTAGTTATTTCATATAGTACCTATGTACTCGCGCAAGGAAAAAGTAAAATCGATCACTGAAAGTCCAATAAAAATCAATTCAGTTATTCTAGACATTAGCTCGGGGAAATAGAAAGACAGACAGAGACAAAAAATATATTTTTTTTATTGTATTTGAGTGTTATGTAAATAACCACATGCACTTGCAAAAACATAGCACAACACATTTAATTTTAATTCTTTTAAATATTTATTCCACTTTGATAGTATTAATAATGTAGCTGGTTTTTTTTATTAATATTTTACTTTGGTTTACTTATAATTTTTTTCATTTTAATTAGTTACATATTTTCAAAAACAACTTCCTAAATATATCTAATAAGCATTCGTATAGCTTAAGCGGGCGAAGCCGCGTCCGGGTCTGCTAGTTATATTATAAATTCTGAATTCATGTCAAATTGGTTTTGATACGGGGCGAATTTCACACAAAATGCAGTAAAAATGATGCATTAACATTCGTATCTTTCGAATCCGTTGACTTAGTAGCTGTATATATGTGCTGTAGAGTACCGTAGACCTGAATGTTTGTTATTAATTTCAGGTTGATACCTCCACGCGATCTCGAGATAAATAGTCTTGACGGGCGCACAGATGGACAGCAAAAAAAAATCCTATAAGGATTCTGCTTTTTGGCTTTGAGGTTACAGTACCATAAAAAGATGAAGCTAAAGCAGGGGTTCCCAACCTTTTCTTGATCAAGAACCACTTTTATATCATTCTTGGTAGCACGGACCACTATTCATGTAGGTATAATAAAAATTAACTGTGATAACTAAACAAAAACTTCGCCTCACCATCCCCAGTCATAAAATTAAAATCGTTCGCGGACCATATTTAGACTTCTGCGGACCACTGGTGGTCCGCGGACCACTGGTTGGGAACCACTGAGCTAAAGGGTATATTAGATTTTTATTTCACTTCCTAATGGAAATATAACGAAGAATTCTCATCTTAAGACTGTTAGATCTTTTTTCGTTAAGTAAAAAAAATAGGTTTTGAGGAAATAATTGAATTTTTTTTCTTCATGTAACAAGATTTCATATAACAAGCAAAGCATTTAGTGTCAGGGGAGCCATTTTTCCATTTTCTTTTTCACCTATTGTGTTTAAAGTGGTGTTTTGTCTTACCACACCAGAGAAATGTAAAACTAAAATGTAATCATTCTCAAACGCACCACCGTCTTGCTTATACACCACCCACCATTATGCCATGATAACGTCATATCTAATATTTTTATAACCTATTAATATAAATCAGTTTCACGCTGTATTCCACAAAGCAGGGTAGGCAGAGGCAACCTAATATTAAGACACTCCGTTCCCCATTTTCTGCGAATTCTGGAGGCATTGCGTGTTGAGTGGCAGAACTCAACGCCGCGCTTTACCCCGACACCAGAGCGAAGAAATGGAAATATAAATTTAAGTAAATATTTCATCTCCTCGAGTGGGAATCAAACCCACAACCAGTCGGTTTTACAGTCACACCTCGTGCCGCTGCGCCACGACTGGCATCAATTTGATTTTTTATTTATAAATATAAATAATATAACTTTTACTATACAAAAATAGTATATTCTCCTTCATCGTCAGAAAAATCCAGTTATCACATATTAAAAATTGTAAAGTACTCAACGTTCCGATGCGCGAACGCTCAAACGATTGCGCTGTGAATTTAGATTGCAAGTTTATACCTAAATCAAAATTCATTTCGTATTTGTATGTTCGTGGGCAATATAATCACTTTCAGCTGTATCGGGCGGCCGCTGTTTGATATGTCATTATTTAAATCACTCGCCGACCCCAATCCATGTCACTTGATTACTGAAATGGAATTATAATTTATCAACTTCCTATAGCATTGCCTCTTTGATATTTGATAATAATAAATAGTGAGCGAACCACATCCACCCATTAGCTATGAGTATATGAATTTTGAATTAAATGGAAGTGCTTAATAATTAGAATATATAATAGTGTATAGAGATTATTATTAATATTATTCGTGTTAATCGGGAATTCTAATTAAAAGCTTTTAAATGTATTTATTTAAATAGATAAAGATTAAATTTTACAGTTACATTTTATGAAATGTAAATCATGTTAATGGATTATACACCTTTACAATATATTTAGGTCAATTCAACTAAATATAATCGAATTGATTTATTAATCATTTTAACTTTAAATATTACATTTATATCATATATCTTTACATAGAAAATACGGATCGATCAGAAGTCAGACCCACAATCAGGTAGACTGATGGTCTGGTCAAGGTCATCAGAATGTGCTGGATGCGAGTGGATCATCTTTAAAATTCTTGGGGAAAATTTAAAAGTAGAAGACATCGTATATTAAATAGGTAATACTGCTTATTTTTTTTATTTATAGCTAGCTATAGCAAAATCTAGATTTATTGAGATGGAAATTTAAAATTACACTTTCTGGTTTTAAGAACACTTTGTATTGCGTGAATATCTCCCGAGAGTCGAAGAGACTCCTTTTTTATAACTTTTTATAAAGTGTCTGCAGTGAACGCCCTATTTAAGCAAACGACTTAAACGGGAATAATTAAGACCATGCTATTATTATACAATTTATTATATACAGTTTCCTTCGTTTAGAGTAAATTATTATCTTTTTAATTCTCTTTCTTTGTCTAGATGTATATATGTGGTGTAAATATAGAACTATGATAACTTTAAAGACTTAAAATACTTAGATTCATATAACGATTTTACTGAAGTTTATATTTTTTTTTTAAAACTAAATGTGAAAAATCTTGTGACATCATTTAAAGAATATTTAAAATCAAATATATATTTTTTATTTTGCTTTAATAAGTGTAACCGTTACTTGTCCTCAATTTTAGGGTTTAAAAGAAAAAAAGAGGGCCCTGAAAAAATCACTTTATTGTCTATTCGTCTCTAGATACCATGGGGGTGTCAAACTAAAATTAATATCAAATATCCAGGTGCGCAGTCTAAGTCCTCGCAAACAAAAGATACGAGCGTTTATACATCGTTTTTACTGATTTTAAATTAAATTAATATAATCAAGACAGGCCAGTCGTGGCGCAGCGGCACGAACTGTAAAACCGACTGGTCGTGGGTTCGATCTTCACTCGAGGAGATGAAATATTTACTTAAATTTATATTTCCATTCGATTCCGCTCTGGTGTCGAGGCTAAGCGCATCGTTGAGTTCTGCCACTCAACACGCAATGCCTCCTTGAATTCGGTAGAAAGTGAGGAACAGAGTGTCTTAACACTAGGTTTCCTCTGCGTACCCCGCTGTGTGCAGGATACAGCGTGAAGTTGATTTTTTTTTATTTATCAAGACATATGGAGAGCTCTCCACCTTTGTTCCCTCTGCTTACACTTCTACATGCGGGATACAGCGTGAAGCTTAAATCGTTTCAAATATTGTAATATAAATTAGATATGTTTCACAAATATGAATGTCCTAGTTATATGGCCGGTGCATCCCGGCTCTGAATGAGCAACGACAAAGACATGTTTAACGGTACAAATGCACCTCTCGCACAACTTTACAGAATACCTCGTTACTGGCGCAGATGTTTGACTGATCTTCAAACAATGTTTATTACTTGGTAAGTTGTCTGTGGTATGGCAATTACTCTGTTCCGCTTACAATTTAGTTTCGGTCCACGCAACCAAAAACGGGACTTTAATTTGTAATATATAATTGTAACACATTGTAGGTGAATACAATATAAAGTAAAGCGGTAGGTAACATTTCTGAATGTCTTTTATAAATTTTAAATTACAATTTTTTTTTCAGCTTCACGCTGTATCCCGCAAACAGCAGGGCAAGCAGAGGGAACCTAGTGTTAAGACACTCCATTCCCCACTTTCTGCCGAATTCTGGAGGCATTGCGTTTTGAGTCGCAATGCCGCGCTTAACCTCAACACCAGAGCGAAGAAATGGAAATATAAATTTAAGTAAATATTTCTTCTCCTCGAATGGGGATCGAACCAACAACCACAGTCACACATCGTGCCGCTGCGCCACGACTGGCCTCTTAAATTACAATTTTAATTATTAAATAGTCACGTATACGGGTAACTAGAAATAAAGTAGTCTTTATTATAAAAATCAAAGAATTACAGACACACAGATGTCAAATTTCATACAATTACAGAAATTACATTCTTATAGACTTAAAATCTGTCATAGTTGAAGATTAGTCGCACACATCACAATGTCTTTTTTCAAAATCCGACATCACAAATCAAAAGTAATATATATATATACATTACTTTTGATTTGTGATGTCGGATGTTGATACATGTATCAAAAGTAAATTCATATGAACTTAATGAAAAAATGTTGATTTTCAAAATTACATAAAGTAACTTAGAAGGTAGGAAAGGAGGAAGAAGGATCGTAATCATCCTACTGATTTCAACTCTGTCATTGTTATCAACATCTTGGCACTGGGCTCCTTAACTTGAGATTTTTACATTAACTTAGCTTTAGTCCCGCATCGACTTGACTGCATTATTTAAGGTGCCTTAAAACAATATACAATTCAAAACAGTAGTCAAAATTACTGCAATTACTCTTGAATTTATATTCATTTTATTATTTATTTATTTAATACTTCATTACACCAGAAAGACAGCAAAAAAGCGATATTACAATATGAGATCTCTTCTAGACAATCCCTACAATAAATAAGATCAGAAGATCAAGAGTCTAGATTAGTGTACAAATCCATACACCTATTTATTTGCCGGTCAATATTTATATTATATAACAAGTTATTTAGTTGTTAGTTCGGCGTTGAGTTCCGCCACTCAACACGCATGTCTCCAGAATTCGGGGCAAAGTGGGTAACGGAGTGTCTTAACACTAGGTTCCCTCTGTCTACCCTACTGTGTGCGAAATACTTTATTTAATTTAATTTTTAATAGTTAGTATTATATTTATATACGTAGATGACACAATGAAATTGAAATACTATTAAAAAATAAAAATATTTTAAGAAATCATTTTTTTATTAAAAATGTTAGATACATTTGTAGACATGATAGAAATAAATAAAGAAAATCAAGTTAATTTTAACTTATTCTTTTCTAACTTATTAAAAATTTACTACGTGATGTTTGCGATCTAGTTGGAAAAATTTCAAATTGAATTGTCACTCGCTTTTAGCTTTTTAATATATTGTTGTAGTTTCACGTAATTTATAAATTAAAGTTTTACGTCTATATTTTATATAGTGCGCTTAATTTTATTTTATAAATACACTATATGTGTAGACATCGTCGTCAAAATCCACTGACATTAGGTTCCCTATGCTATCTTAACTGTGAAGAAAAAATCGAAAAGCTGCTTCTCTTTCACCATAATAATGTGTTTTTAAATAAATAATGATGAATCAATACACTACAATTCAATTGATTTATTTAATATTCGATTGTGATTTTTTTGCTGATGTATTTTTTTCTGTATATATAGAAGAAACCAAGAAAAATATATACAATAGATTACACTTAAATATCTTAAGTAACTGTACCCATCGTCAGATAATGATAGAAAGCCCAAGAAAGTGAAATATTTTTTGAGATCTAGTATCTCAGTTAATATATTTTAAATAATAAAAAAAAAACTTAAAATGTATAATTATAAATGATATTCGTATACATACATACTAGTAAACTAATAAACCGGACTAGGCTTTGATGAAAGTGTATACCATCAAATTTTGTTTTTATAAATTAATGTAGAAAAGATATTTTAAAAGAAAGATTAAGTATCTGAAAAATATCAATTTGTTGGCTAACAGCGAGATAGTATGGTCCCGTCGCACGTGATCGTAGCGCGGTCAAGGTATACGAAAATTTGCAGATATGGCAAAAAAAAAATATTGGTCATCTTTTTTTCATTTTAAAATATATTTATAAAAATTAATTGTTTTCAATATGGAAACACAGAATTATTTCTTATATTTTCAATTAATAACTTTTTATGCTCTATATCATATTGTATATTCAGTAAAGGCAGAAAAAGAAATATATAAATATATTACACGCACAACTTATATCATACTTAATTGAGAAAAAAATCACAATGCTAATAATACCTCTCATCACACTTTATACCTTATATCAACAATTAGCTTAATAATATTATTATATATATTTAGTACTTAATATTTTACCATCTACGAAGATGAAGCGTGGTTCCATTATAACTCGGAGACGTTCATGCTTTTAAAGGATTTTATCCTTTTAGTGGCACGTCGTCCTAATTCTACTGGAGAGCTCTTCGCAGTTGCCTTATATTGATAAACGATTTGCTATTACGTTATTTACCTCAACCCTTTTCTGTAAAGGATATCGTCATAAAGACACCTTCTCATGTTAGAAGTATATGTTAAGTATGTAACTATCATACAATTATTTTAATGCAATTTAAATAAAAACATATATACATATTTTATGTTCACATAATACTATATTCAAATTCGGGGTCGAGACCGCAAGGGCATAAGTGTTTGGCTATAAACGCGACTGGTTGTGAGTTCGATCTCTACTCGAGATCTTATTTTGTCAATTTATATTTTCATTTCTTCGGTCTGCGCTGAGTTTCGCTACTTATCGCGCAATACCTCCAGAATTCACCGGGAAATGTGGAACGAAGTTTCTTAACTCTAGGTTCCCTCTGCTTACCTTGCTATGTATGGGATACAGCGTGAAGCTAATGAAAAAAATAGCATTCTCTATTATTTTGTAAAAAACAACTTTAACTGAAGTATTTTTACTAGGGGTTCGGATTGATTTTAATCCCAAAGAGATTTTGCAATACAATCTAGATTCCCTAGATCTAAGAATGTGATTTCGTTTCATGAAAAATAATGTGAAACTAACCTTGGACATAATACATTTCTTAACTTAATAAGAAAATATTTTCAAGAATTAGGTATAAATCAGCGTATTGATATATTTTTTGATTCCTTTAGCTTAAGGAATCGTAAAAATCAAACTGTGTTATAAGTAATGAGTTTATTTTATTTTGTATTGTTATTTTTTGTATTTTTGGTTAACCATATTGTTAGTTTGATATTTTACTTAAAAAGTGTATTATTATTTTTTGTTATTTTTGCTAAGCAATATTGTTAGTTCAACTTTTTTACTTAAACTTTTTACATAAAATATTTAAACAATTTTTTGTTATACACTTATTATGTGACTTTTAATAAGGGCATCATACTAAATTACTACCCCGCAGGAATACAGCGTGGAGCCAGAATTTAATACATAATTATATATTATTTTTAATATAAGAAAATATTTCCTGATAACGACCTATATAATAAATAAATAAAATACTAATAAATAAACTGTATTTAAATAAATTATTTATCATTTAAAAATAGCTGTGCTCAAAGATCAAAATATTCTTATTCTGTATCACTTCTCTACGACAAAATATTTAAAACACTGCGTAAGAACAGTATATTTTAATTACTTTTAATTTCCTTAACTATCAAGCAGTAATCTTAAAAGAAACCTGCTTCTTTTGTTTCTATTCTTACATATATACTAGGGATTTATTAGCATTAGATTTATGCCTTCTCTTAATTGATTGTGGCATTTATACCTTAACGATCGTAATTTAGATGTATTGATCCCTTATTTGGAGTACTCGTTGTTCACTGTTTCTTAATCTTTTGGTAAAATTCTTTGTATATTTTGTTTAGACTTCATTTTGACCTTTCGCTTCAGTGATTTATATTTATTTCATATTTTATTGCACATTTCACTTTGACAAATTAATATATGCGGCTTCATATGTTAAATATTTATATTATTTCATACATATATTGGTAATAAAAAAAAAATAAAATGTATATTTTTTAAGTGAACACATAAATCATTGTAAACATATACATGCAAGATCAGCTAAATTTGGCTGCTTACAATTAGTGTAATAATAATAATCAGCTTTATGCTGTATTCCGCAGGCAGCCGGGGAAGACAGAGGGAACCTAGTTTTAAGATACTCCGTTCCCCACTTTCTGCCGAATTCTGGAGGCATTGCGTACCCACTCAACAGTGGCAGAACTCAACGCCGCGCTTTGCCTTGACACCAGAGCAAAGAAATGGAAATATAAAATAAATATTTCATCTCCTCAAGTTGGGATCGAACCCACAACCAGTCGGTTGTACAGTCACGCTTTGTGAAAATATATGATTAATTATTAACATGTTCATTTCATCGCTCTGATACCAACCAATAGCGGCATTGAGCTCTGTCACTTAACACGCCAACGCCTTTAAAATTGAGCGTGAAGTAGAAAGCGGAGTGCCTTAACACTAAATTCCCTCTGCCTACCCTGCTATATGCGGGATAAAGCGTGAAATTGGGAAAAAATATAAGAATATAAACAAAGAGTGTAAGCTATTACATAAGTTATGATTTTGTTTGAAAGTCTGAAATATTCTACGGTCTTAAGATATTCCTTTGTACACATTAGGAGCATCGTTTTCACATATCCGCGTGTGTGCAAGCCTAAGACAGGTTCATCCGAAGTTCGTGTAATGAATACGTGACTTATCTACGCGAGGCAGGCTGAAGTAGTGCGGCTCATACTTTGCAAATGCTGCTCTCTTACAGCCGCCAGCTGGTGCCTTTCAAGAATGTTTATTTTACTTATTCTTATTTAATTATCATAATATTTATATGTTTCACAGTTAGTGCCACTATAGGAATCTTTAACATCAATTATTTTGAACCAACTTCAGAAAAGGAGGAAGTTATTATTATTTTTTTATGTCTGTACATTGATTACGCCGATTTTTTTTAACCGAGATACGTGATTCTTTTTTTTTCTCGTATATATTAATAATTTCTTGATTTATTTTAGGATCATTTTGTAAGTAGTCACTTGAGTAAACATGTATGGAATTAATGTTTATTGAATGTGAAGCAGGATAGCTGCCAGTTAAAGTAATAAAATTATATATTATACCATTGACTTTGAAAAGAGCAACTGTTGAGTTTCTTGCCGGCTCTTCTAAGGAGAACTGCCTTCCGAACCGGTGGTGGTTTTTTTTTGTTATATGCTCATTCGTCAATTCAAAAGTGCTACAAGAGTTTATTTGAATCAAGAATATTTTGAATTTGAATTGAATTTGAGTAATAAATACCTCGCGGCACGAGGTGTGACTGTAAAACCGACTGGTTGTGGGTTCGATCCCCACTCGAGGAGATGAAATATTTACTTAAATTTATATTTCCATTTCTTCGCTCTGGTGTCGAGGTTAAACGCGGCATTGAATTCTGCCAATCAACAAGCAATGCCTCAAGAATTCGGCAGAAAGTGGGGAACGGAGTGTCTTAACACTAAGTTCCCTCTGCCTACCCTGCTGTGTGCGGGATACAGCGTGAAGCTGATTTCATATTCTATTTTTTTTTGTAAAAACTTTCGTTCCATACATTATTACATTGCAATTCTAATTTTTAAACAACATTTCGACATTTTAAGAACGTGTTATAATAGAAAATTAAACAAGAAACACAGTACGAGTGCATATAGGTGAATTAAAATTTATAATTACTAGGTACACTCTACGTAATACATTAATTTTCAGAGTTAAACATTCCTGCGGTTTTTGCTTTCAACATAATAATGCTTGTAACCATAGTGGTCACATCCTTTTCAACCTATTTGCAGAGGAAATAAGATGTCACTCATTTTGGTGTACAGTATATTATCTTAAATGACCAAAAGTAATTAAGTTGTATTCGTATACATTAAATTGACGGCTATTTATCGCTGATAAAACGAGAGAGAGATTATTTTTTACTCACTATTAAATACCTTAGACTATTATTATTATTTTTTATATCAGCTTCACGCTGTATCCCACACACAGCAGAGTCAGAGGCAGAGGGAACCTAGTGTAGGGCAGTCTGTTCCCCACTTACTGCCGAATTCGGGAGGCATTGCGTGTTAAGTGGCAGGACTCAACGCCGCGCTTTGCTTCGACACCAGAGCGAAGTAATGAAAATATAAATTTAAGAAAATATTTCCTTTCCTCGAGTTCCCACTCGAATCGAATCCATAACCAATCGGTTTTACACTTACTGCACTGCGCCACGACTGGCCTCAGACTATTATGTTATAATTACAAATATATTACATAATTTCATTTATTAAAAAGAATTAGCAAAAATTATCTAGCTTAACGTTTCAATGCTCTCCATTTTCCACAGATTTTTTTAATTAGTTGTAAATAGTTAATTTCAATTTTATCATACAACATACATTGTAGTTGTATTGTATTTATTGTTCATCAAATGTATAAGTATTGAACGTGTATTTAAACTTACAACATAAATATGATTCACGCTGTATCCCGCACACAGCAGGGTAGGCAGAGGGAACCTAGTGTTAAGACACTCCGTTTCCCACTTTCTGCCGATTTCTGGAGGCATTGCATGTTGAGTGGCAGAACTCAACGCCGCGCTTAACCTCGACACCAGAGCGAAGAAATGGAAATATAAATTTAAGTAAATATTTCATCTCCTCGAGTGGGGATCGAACCCACAACCAGTCGGTTTTACAGTCACACCTCGTGCCACTGCGCCACCACTGGCCTCATAAATATGATTCCATATTGACAAAAGAAAACGCAAAGGTTATTAAAAAAATATTCAAAAGAGTACAAATAGAAATTAAAAGAACAATTAAAAGACGTTAAGCACTAATACAATTTTTGGAAAATAAGTATCAAAAAACGCTGATTAAGTTATGTACATAAACGTACTTTCAAATTGTGTTAATAAACAAAAACTTTATTTATTGAAAAAAATATTAAAATTTAGTTACAATATGTAATTCAATCGAGAACGCGTCAAAATTTTATGGGGCTCAATATCTACCCCTACACTCTATTAAACAGTGTTAATATTAGTCAATTTAAAAAAAATACTCCAGAATTCGACTAAAAATGAGGAACGGAGTGTTTTAACACTTTGTCCCTGCCTTCGCTGCTGTGTACGGGATGCTGCGTGAAAAGAGAAGGATCAAATTAAACTAGCTTAATATATTAATATTGTACTGATTACTAAATAATAAAAAGTTACAATACGTCACCTGGTATCAATGTTAAAATAAATATATAAAGCAACAGATACATGTTCACTTTATTATAAATTCGAGCTCCGCACAATGTGAGTGAACCATTTCATCAAGACCGTGACAAATATTTCCGAAGGTGTAAATATTTACTTCAACAGGATATCCAAGTTGCATTTCGCTACTGTAAAAGTCGCTTTATTTTCAAGTCACTGGAAAAATGTGCTATCTGATGGCAATGCTAGACAATCGTGTCAGTAAGTACAAGCAGTTGTTTCACACTTGTCTATTAATGTATTGGTGTACCTTTTCTTAAACTGTAATTTTTAACACGAAAGAACTTTCAAAGTTGTGTGGGTTACCAAAAATACACCAAAAAATTCACCTCTTCGACCAATAATCAGTCAAATCGATACGCCGACGTATAAGCTGTCTCAACTTGTCGCTAAGGTACTTCGTCCACTTCGTGGCCACACATCATCATATTCTTACTATTTTGTTAGTTGACTAAAAACCTTAAACTAGCTAATACTGAAACCATAGTCCGTTTTGAAGTCCAGTCACTGTTCACCAGTATACCTATTAAGGAGTGCATCAGGATTGTCAAGCGGAAGCAAGAGGATAACAATATGCCAATAGAATATCTTGAACTTTTAGAACATTGCCTCACATCTGGATATGTAATGTTCAAACAAGAATTTTATTTACAAATTGATAACATTGCTATGGGTTTGTATGTGTCCCTGGTAATAGCAGATATATACTTAGGATATATGAGCAAAGTCAGCTGTGTGTGAGCACACTGTGGATAAATTCAGCCATTACATAAGGTTTGATAAACCCCCAATCCTCGCTAAGAAACAGATATATCCATGAATGATCCGCAAGGCTATTGAAATACAAAAACACCCTAATTTCAATATAGAGGACGGTTGGAAACTTTCTACCATCTGGGACCCACTTATAAAATCTTTGAAGTTTCAAACCCACCATACCAGAGGGCAAGATATAGTCAACTCATTCTGCAGGACTCCAGGGCAGTAAGCAAGGCAATTAAAAAATCGTTGGCGGTAGTTTCATAAAATAATTATGTCAACTGATAGATGAATGCCATCTCAGTCTACCCGTGACCACAGACTATTGCAAATTATTCGAAACGTCGGGTTTCCAAAAATATATTATAAGTACATTTAAAATACTATTTAATTTTACAAAATAAAATATTTAAGGTATGTGTTATTTTCTTTCAACATTTTAACTAAAAATTATTTTTCTTAAATAGACCACTAAATTTAATATTTTCTTCCTGTCTATTTGATAGGAAAAAAATCTTAACTAAATTTACTCTAAAACTTATACATATTATTTCATATTAGTCTATAAGGCGTGTTAGTTAGTGGGTCATGGGGTAGAACAGCAAAACTTTATACCAGGAACCAAGCTTATATTAGTCTACGCTGAGATTAGTCACGTATTTTTCTCGTTAATTTTTAAAATAACAACCCAAACAGATTTTAAATACATTTTATAATATGACAATAAATCAATAAATTAATAATAAATTAACTAATCTAAATAAATTTAATTTGTACATCGATGGGAAGCATTTTTTTACTATATGAAACATATAAAAAAATTGTACGTAACGTAAATTAAGCTAATTATTTTAAACATTGGTGACATACTATCTGCATTCCATGCACTAATTTTGCCTGACGCTTATAATGTAAGCTTGTGACCATCCAAAAGTGCTGGTGCTAAGCAGTGCAGTACAGATATAATTCAAAGTTTAATTTCCATGTCATAATACAAACAAGACGCTGTGTTTCTTTGCGAAATTCAAGGTTTTTTAAAAATAAATAATGGTACACTGCATTTTATAATATAAATATATATAGAAAGCAAATGTCCAACACTTTAAAACTCTGAAATTTTATTTCACTATTTAAGTCACTACGCCGCACTAATTAAACAAATATTTCTTTTCATCTACCCTCAAATTCATACGGAGATGCACTGCATTGCCATTCTTTAAATTAATAACAATAATAATAGTTCAACTAACTACTGCATATCAGCCTGTGCATGTTTCACCTCCTACCGTCTTCATGCGACATTTTACCTACACATATACTTGGATAACAATACAAGTGATTACAAGATGCTAGTTATAATTATATATTTAATGCCATTGAAGACACTCATACTCTATCCATGTATAAAATTGAAATTAAAAATTAATATTAAAAATGAATCTGAAAAATCTCTGGCGTGGTTTTATTATTTTTTTAATTTATAGAAACGTACGCCAAATATTCCTTTTGTCTACTCAAGTCATTTCCACAATGTTTAATTTTACATAATTGCTTTAAAGAAATAAATACAGATTTTATTATATCCTAGTCACTATCCTTTTATTTAAAAACATAACTACAATCTGCTTAAGCGTTTCCCCCTTCACGAAACAAATAATTGCAACAAAATACTCAATTTTATGGGCACAGTGTACAATATATTAACTTTTTTATTGCATTTAATGCCTTATTTCTAGCGCGTTAAGAGCTAAGGTAAACCACTTGTCGCCGTGTGTACACGTCAGAGCTCAAGGCGATGCGGCAAACGCTATTTGGAACTAAAAATTATGACCCAGAAAATGTTGAGTGCTGGTAATAAAAGACAAGACTTTTAGCAAATTGTCACTCTTAGTTGCGGCGATAACTGCTACGTTCAGTTAGTTCCTTATTACAGATCGTTTGAATAGTTGCTATTGCTTTCAATATATTGTTTTTTTTTTAAACAAAATATAATAATTAATTAAGAGATAAATATTATTAGTTTTTTGGGCGTTGTGAGTATTTTAAGAGAGTTTGACATCGCTCATATGTAGTAAAGCAGTTTTATACTAAGGTCATGGCCAAAATTTAACTGGGGTCAAAAAGGTATGTGCTATTACATTGTTAAACGAATGAAACGTCATTATATTTTCTCTGTTTAGAGAAATAGGATTAATTATGCACATTAGTTATGATTATCTCAAGTTTGTGCCAGTTACAGCACCCGAATAGTACTCGTAAAATATTTCTTACTAATAATAACGTATATTTGAATATTAAAAAATGTTGTTCCTTAATTTTTATAAAAAAATATTCTTAAAGGTTATTCCTTTAAAAAATTGTATTCTTAAAGGCTGTTTCATAGTAAAATCATTTTGTGTTCATGTTTCATTATTTGACAATACAGTTTAACTTATAGACTTTTATACTGACATATAAAAAACTATTTGCTTAAATTATGCTGAAACGTCCAACTAAAATAATTTACGTTAATAAAAAATCAATTAGAAGAGCAATTGCGATATCTAATTTGACACCAGTATCATATATATTTGAGGAAATACTTTCATGTTAATCATTTCCATCGTACGAACTACAACAAGCAAAGTATTCGAGATGTTCAAATTTAAAGAGGGTTTTGAACAAGAATATAATAATGAATGTGCTGAAGGCATTATAAGACCTGCAAATTTTCATAGAGAAAATTTTATAATGTTAGGAGTTTTTCAAGTACTTGATGCCCCTATTCGCATATACACGTAAGTATTTCAACAATTGATAAAAATTTTACAAAATTAAATAAAAAGACTGAAAAATATCTTTTTTCTATACATTTATTAAGGTATTTCGTCAAAGCTGCTATGATTTTCTGCGCAGTATCGGCCCTTGTTTTATTATCTCTTAGCTTGTACCATGGAATTCTCGTTCGCGACATACCATTTATAACTGAAGTAGGGAATTATTGCATCGTTATGTCATACAAAATAGTAATACTTATGTGCACTAAGATGAATGTTTACGATTATCACCAGTTGCAACATATTATGAGAGAAGATTTTTTATATGCTTGCACTACTGGTGAAAGATACAGGTCAGCTCAATCTCTTTATTTCTCCTAAAATTCAAATAATAATCAATTAAAATATTTTTAAAAAAAGCTATTCATGTACTGTAATTTGAATATATTGCACCTACAAGTATTGGATTAGACAAAAAAAAACTCGACACTAATTAAGCAGGAAATAGAGAATGAAGGGACACTTTGTTAGTTTCTTAGTAAATACGTGATGAAATAACTTTCATATTATTTTTAACAGGAAAAGATTTTTCTACAATTAAATATTTACCCGGAAAATATGCAAATTCACACTGATTTTTACTACTGGCGTAGGCTTTGCTATGATATTATTTGGTGTATTCTCATTGATGTTTCACTTAGCCACTCATAGCCCGGGTGAAGGGAAAAGGCCACTGTTGTTTCCATTTTGGATTTTCAACGTAGATTTTGGAGCAAGCCCTTTATATGAAATCACTTTTTGCTACAGCTGTTTGTGCATAGCCGCGTACGCCATAAACTATGAATGTAAGTCAGAAAATATTTATTGTTAAAAGCTGGTTTGATTAAAAGCATGTTAAGTAAAAAAAAATCAAAACTAAAATGTCCATATGTTTTCATCTATTTTAAATAGGCTGTAATTATATCTTGAATGATATGTAATTTTTTTTGAAGTGGAACCTCTTTGTCCACGTATAGGATAAATCTTTTAGCAGTGTTAAAGAAAACACACAAAATTGTCATATTTTCAGTCACTTGGGGCCGCTTAGAGGGCAATTCTTGTTTTTTAGCTTCACATACTAAGTTAGGCAGAGGGAACCTGAGAACCTAGTGTTCCGACACTCCGTTCCTATTAAGACACTACTGTTACCACTTTTCGGCCCCCGCGCTTTGCCTCGTTACCAAAGCGAGAAAATGAAAATATTCAATATTTTTATTTCCTCGAGTGGAAATCGGACCCACAACCTATCTCGCTTACAATCACACTCTTGTGCCCCTGCGCCACGGCTAGCCTCTCATATATTAACGATTATATATTTATAGTTATGATTGTGACTGAAATAATGTGGATAAGAGAAATAATTACTAAAGCTGATATTGTTATTTGGTCTATTCAAGACCTCATGGATGGAATAGAACCTACTCAAGACAAAAAAGAAAGAGCTTGTTTTGATAACATACTAAAAAATCGTTTAAGTGAAATTGTGAAACATCACCAATCTATGCACAGGTATTTTTGTATAATTTTTTTCAGCATCACGCTGTATCCCGGATTTAGCAGGATAGGCAGAGGGAGCCTAGTATTAAGATACTCCGC
This sequence comes from Heliconius himera, assembly GCA_021202915.1. NCBI lineage: Eukaryota > Metazoa > Arthropoda > Insecta > Lepidoptera > Nymphalidae > Heliconius > Heliconius himera. The sequence continues at coordinate 136,204 of JAJHJA010000735.1, forward strand.
TGTGTTTTGAATTCTGTGTGCATTCCATATAGAGGAGCGGAAGTCACGCCGTGCTTTGCCTCGACATCAGAGCATTGAAATCTTCTCGAGTGGGAATTGAAGGTACAACCTGTCGCGTTAACAGTCACGTCACGGATAACCTCGTTTTTAATGTGATTTTAAATAAACGAACCAATATGTGCCATATTTTTTTTTTATATTTTGTGTAAAAGGGTAGGCAAAAAAATACAAAAACTTTATACGTTATCCTCTCTTGTTTTCATTAAGGCTGGTCATAAATATTGTACACCACTTAAGAGGCATTCAAGAAATTTCTACTTTAAAAACTTAACTTTTAAAGTAGTGAATAAACTTCATACATTTAGGGTTCCGTATCTTTTAAGGAAAAAAGGAAACCTTATATGATTACTTTTTTGTCCGCCCGTCTGTCTGTCTGTCATGGGCACTTATCTCAGGAACGCTTGGAGATATTCAGTTGAAATTTAAACTATATACTCAGATCTATTATCACATGATATCCTGAAAAAATAGTATTCAAGTAACATAAGATGAAACGGGTCTGGCCAAGCTATGCTTGATTTTCAGAAAATACTCGAGACCTCCAATTTTTGTACGGAACTGTCGGTGGGCGAACCCGACTCGCGCTTGTCCGATATTTTTAAATAGAGTTACTAAAGTATGCTTAATTTTAGATTGCTAAAATACTACGCCAAAGTTTATAAGAAACTGTTGATGTTTGAACAAAAAATATCTGCTCCAGTGGTTTGTCTAAGCGCCTATTCTTGCTATGTGGTAATAGTGGATAATTTAATTTTACTATATTTTATTATCATTTTGTAAGCCATTTTTTTTCCGTCGGCAAACATACAACATAGATATAAGACAATGTAATTTGACATTGCTTGCTTTTGATATTCATGTACTGCTTTTAGATATTTACTAGTAGGATTGTTGAAAATAAATAAATATATTGGTTTTTTTTAAGTGTTATTCCACACTTAGGAAAGAAAAATATTTATTTAGAAAACGTATAAAAATTTAAACTAAGCCATACGTTCTCATCAAGCTACGTCGAAATTTGCTACGACGTTACGACTTATTTAGTTTAGTGGTCAGAACGCCTGGTCGGTTTCCAGGAGGCGCGGGTTCGAGTCCCGCTACGTTCAAATTTTTATACGTTTTCTTAATAACTAAATATATTGCTATTATTACTCATAACACACAACGATTCGATTTCTATTGACAGTATAGTTTAACTAAAATATTTTCGTCTCCCACGTAAAGGATTTGGTTCAACCACCCATCCTACATTGTCTCTATATTAATATAGAAATAGTAGAGGTGTCTCGATCAACATAATTGTAGTGTGATGCACTTCTTACTAGAATTAACTACTAATAATACATAAAAAGCAATAGTTATATAAATATAAAATATTACAAAATATTGTAATTTTAATAAATGTAACATGTTTTGTTGACAAAGCTTTGTATACTCTTCTTAAGACCGCAGGTGGTGGTGAATTCAATGCCGTGCTGTTTTTACTATTTATTGCCGCAATAGTTTTACTTTTCATTCCGAGCTACTTGTGCACAATTTTATCAATGAAGGTAACGTATAAATAAAAATACACAAACACATACACTATGCCAAGATATTATGTGTAATATAGATACATAGATATATTCTTAACATACTTAAAAAATGGCAACGTCACCTAGTTTCAACCTGTTTGAAATCCAATCACGATACTATTTATCCATAATATAATTTAAAAGCTTCACGCTGTATCACGCACACCGCTGGGTAGGCAGAGGGAACCTAGTGTTAAGGCACTCCATTCCCCACTTTGCGCTGAGTTCTGGAGACATGGCGTGTTGAGTGGCGGAACTCAACGCCGCGCTTTGCCTCAACACTCCATAATATAATTGTTTTTCTAATTAGACAAAATATGGTATCTGGCTCCATCCGTGAACAATGAACTTTTGAATACCACCTCCGTTTCAAAAGTTCCGTTCACCTTAATAACAAACAAGATAATACAGGAGTCAAGATTATAAACTAACTGTATATGGATTATTTTTATTATTAAAGATCAGTTCGATTTGTTATGCTTGTTGGGACACACCTTTCTGGAATGCAAGTCCAGTGGTCCGGCCATATTTAGTTCTCATCATGCAACGATCTCTGAGGCCTCTACCGCTCACAGTTCCAGGCTTTGAAGAAGTGTCGGTACAAACGTTTTCTAAGGTAATTTATTAAACGGTGTCCTGTGAAGGCTGTATTAATAATCTAATATTTCTTTTATAGTTCTAAATCATATCATGCAAGAAGATATAGAATAAATAAAAGGAGCTTTTAAAAAAATATTACGTATCTATAACATAGACAAGTATAAATATGGTGTAAATAGTATTATAGTAGTATATTATTAATTTAATTATTTTTTACAGAAAATGGCATCCGCGTACTCTATGTTTAATATGCTGAGACAAATAAACATTTAAATATTGTGACAAGAAAGCTTTTAAATACTACATAAAAATCTTAATTTTAAGCACAAGTTTATAAATACTGGCTACTATTCACTTCATTTTAATTAGCACATTTCCTTCAAAATACACTTTTAATGCAATAAATCTTTGTATTTCAAAGTTTTTCTTATTTTAGTAATTAGTACATGTTAATAAGAAGTGTTTACCTCTAAAAATGCTAAAAATGTATACATACAATAAAACTCAAACTCATCGCTGTACATGAAAAATATGTGCAAAAGAAAAATATATATTAAAAAAATATGGTTGAAATTTTAGAAATCAAATGCATATCAATTGCATATATTGTCTTTAAAATGATAATATTACTAGATCGCGATAGTAATTCAGAAGAGAAATTAAATAATTATGCAGTACAAGCAGGCGAAGCCGCAAGCGAGTTATTGTTATAAAAAAATAACTAATTGGTTTTGGACGGCTTTATAAGTTTTAGCTTAATTTTTTTTCTTTTGTTGTCCATGATTTTTTTCATTATGAAAATGGAATATCTCAAAATAATAAAATATGATTATTTGTTTTGATAAAAAATAAAATCATTGACTACAACTTATTAATTTCACATATATACATATTATTATGACGTGGTGCAGGTGCAGGTTGTGAGTTTGATCCCCACAAGAAGGAATAAATTATTAATTATTAATAGATTAATTTCTTCGCTCTGGCACCAAGGCAAATGCCTGGCATTAAGTTCCGTCACTCAATGCAAACTCGAAAAATTCTGCGAAAAGTGGGCAACAGAATGTCTTAACATTAGGTTCCCTCTATCTCTCTTGCTGTATGCGGGATACGTCGTGAAGCTGATTCATATAATTACATACATATTATATCTAAAATAAATACGTTTAACAATATATAGATTGCAAAAACTTGCAAAAAGGTTTAACTAAAACAAAACATAAATTAAACATTTAGAACAGAAGAAAATAGAACCATTCTAACGTTATATATATATATAATGGGATAAATCTTTTCAAATTGAGGAAAGTAACAAAATTAGTGAGCAAATAAGTGCCGGCGCCGGCTACGTATTTGTCTACAGCGCCGCACGTCTACGTGACCAGAATATGTATACTTCTATTCAATTGATATACGTACCCGTTTATATCACTATTCCACTGTATTTGTTTTAGATTTTGGATACGAATGAATGGTCAATAAACCGATCGGTTTCTAGTCTTTTTTTAGTTTTGTATCGCACGTTGAAATGCATAGAAAAGCGTTTTCTTCTGTATTTGTATGTATAAATATATTTATATTTTTTATTTAAATTTAATATATTTTGGTACGAGACAAGTATGTTAGAAATTTAAAAACCTCCGGATGAGGATCGGACTGACAGCTGTCGTGTTTATAGCTAAATTCTGAAGCTCTAGCTATGATGAGGTTTATATGGACTGTTGCATTATAACTTAAATCTCTTATGTTTCATATATTAAGAGGGTCACAATCAATACGGTTTTCTGTTATATGAAAACTATTGTTTAAGCTACTATACAGCAGTGGGACGTCGTCTACGTGTAAAAGGGAATAGTTGTAGGATCGAACCTACACCACTTGAGGCAATGGGTTATTTTCACTTTACTCGCCTTGGTAGCTCGCTTGGTGGACAGCGCGACGCTGAATTCTGCCGCTCTAGATTCCTAAACTATTTTTATCTCACATAGGACCTAAACGTGAGAATAAAAAAATATTACTATCATTCAGTAACATATTTAAAAATATGTAGAATGTAAGATAACATAATAATAAACGGTTTTTATCAAAAATTACATAAAAATACCGTTAAAATGCTCCAAACGAAGCAAAAAGGTAAATGAAGTTGGACACAAAATGAAAATTATGACACTCCAGCGAATACTAAAGAAAGAACAAGTATAGAAGCACTAAAAATAAGTCTATGAGAGTAAGCGAGCTTTATCAAATAAAATTTCCTATTCGAGCCGCTCTGTTTGCCCTCGTCGCATCATTGATATTGAATATGGCTGAAGTGAAACACACATCGCCAGCCCTAGTACACCAATGTATGTTTCTATTGAAAACTTTGAATTTATAAACTCGATCTGTATATTTTAGAGAAATATATTTTTTTCTGTTTTAGAATATTTACTATGTTCAATATTGATATGCTTATGTGATTTTATACAATTTATTTTTGTTATTATTTATGAGGCCAGTCGTGGCGCAGGAGCACAAAGTGTGACTGTAAAACCGACTGGTTGTGGGTTCGATCTCTATGCGAGGAGATGAAATATTTACTTAAATTTTTATTTCCATTTCTTCGCTCTGGTGTCGAGGACAAGTGCGGCGTTGAGTTCTGCCACTCAACACGCAATGCCTCCAGAATTCGACAGAAAGTGGGGAACGGAGTGTTTTAACTCTAGGTTCCCTCTGCCTACGCTTCTGTGTGTGGGATACAGCGTAAAGATGTTTTTTTTTTTAATAAAAATAATGTAAAGATAAAAATAATATTCACTTAAAATGAGTAGATATAAATTGTATGTGATAAAAAAAACATAATAATAAGATAAAAAAGGGTACGTCCGTACCCTTTTTTATTATTTTTATCAACAAGTGTTTGTAATGATCTTAACTAATAAATAAAAAAATAAAAAGCTATTATTAATTTAAACAATAATGCATTGTAATAATAGAATGTATTGATAAAAAAACAGATAATAAACCTCATCAGGGAACGTTATATAGAGCAAGCACAACATGTAAATTATGGCGCTCTGGTGAACATTGAAAAAAAGACAATAGGAGAGGCGAGCGTTGTCCAAGAATAATTCTCACTTGAATCTCTTGTCCCTTTATCTGATATAGAATATGGAGAGAGAAAACAGTCGGTGGTGGCCACTCGGCCGTAGCAGACTCACTGATAAGAGGTGATACTTATAATTAGCTCGCTCTATACTCTATTCAACAGGCGCAGAGATAAATTTAGTTGCGGTTTAGTTATTGTATTCAATGGATATTGTGTCTTTTCTAGGATTTTATATTGGTTATTTATCCTATTTCAAAGCACTATTTGAATTATATTCAGTGAAGTAGGAAATTAAGGCTAGATTTCTTTTGATTTGTATTTATTCAGAAGTTAATAATGCTAAATTTGTAATATTATATTTTTTTGTCATTTTTATTGTATTTTTGTATATCGTTTGTAGATAGATATAGATTTGAGGTTATTTCTGAGGAGACCCAGCAGGGTAGGCAGAGGGAACCTAGTGTTAAGACACTCCGTTCTCCACTTTCTGCTGAATTCTGGAGGCATTGTATGGTGAGTGGCAGAACTCAACGCCGCGCTTTTCCTCGACAATGTAGCGAAGAAATGGAAATATAAATTTATGTAAATATTACATCTCCTCGAGTGGGGATCGAATCTACAACCAGTCAGTTATACAGTTACACTTTGTGCCCTTGCGCCAAGACAGGCCTCATTAGAAGATATCTAGCATTTTATTTTTTTACACAAAACTTTAGTATCAAAAATAAAAAATCAACTAGTAATAAAATTAGGTAGTGAATTAAATAAGGTATTTCGAATAAAGAACCTTACATACTCGTATAAACTATATAACCGTTTGTGACGTGGAGGTAGTGTGTAAAAAATCGTCTCACTGACTGCACACAGTTAGAGCCAAACGCTGACATGTTCCCGACTAACACAATTACAGCTTCGAGGGCCAACAATCTACAGCCAATTCAATTAACATCAGCTTTTAAGGATATATCCATATATACCCTTTATTTGCACGAATATGAAACGATCTGTTTGTCGAATAAACGTGGAGTTTCTTTGTTGACTTAAATTTAAATTTTGTATTTTTTCCATTACTGTTTTTTTAGTAAGTCGTAATGTGTGTAGTTTTTATAATAATTAAAAGTAAGAGATAGAAAATATGAGAAGATTTTTTGTTCTGTAAACGATGGCCGCGGGTTCGAACTACTAATGTTTATAAATGGTCTCCTTTGTAACGTTTCTAAAAGACGCAGAAATAAAAATAAAAAAAGCTATATATAACTAAGCTAATTGATATATTCATATATTTTTTGCTACCTATTTTTCTTAAACAAGATTTTCTTTGAAAAATAATATTATAATTTTATATGTTTCTTAAGTGAACATTCATACGACGTATAACTAAAGAAAATAAAGTTTTATAATTCAAGCACATTTCTACCTTAACAAGACTAATTAATCTAGAAGTGAGCTCGAAAATGTGAAAATTACCAACTAAGGTTTAAGTTAATTTATCGTGTTCTGTGCATCAACCTTACATTGTGAGCTCCAGAGAGAACTGTAACGTTAAGTACTTCTTCGTTAATCTCTGCTGAATATAAGTATATATGAATTCTAAAATAAATTAGTATTTGCTATGACAATTATATTTATTTTTGTATTATATTATATTAATAGTAATTTTAATGTTAATATATTTGAGGCCAGTTGTGCCACAGGGGCGCAAAGTGTCACTATAAAATCGACTGGTTGTGGGTTCGATTCCCACTCGAAGAGATGAAATATTTACTTACATTTATATTTCTATCTTCTTCGCTCTGGTGCCGAGGCAAAGCGCGGAGCTCTGCCACTCAACACGCAATGCCTCCAGAATTTGGCAGAAAGTGGGGAATGGAGCGCCTTAACACCAGATTCCCTCTGCTTACCCTGCTGTATGTGGGATACAGCGTGAAGCTGATTTATATTTTTTTTTATTTAATGTTAATATAAAATTCAGTACCAGTCCACGTCTTAAAATGTTATATATATGTAGTATAGTTTATTATTTGTTAAGTATCTTCACACTGTATCACGTATATAGAAGGGTAGGTAGATGGGACATGACGACCTAGTGTAAGGGCATTCTGATCCCATCTGGAGGCATGGCGTGTTGAGTGGCGGAACAAAACGCCGCCCTTTGCCTCGTTACCAGAGCGAGAAAATGAAAATATTGAATAATCAATTTTCTTGAGTAGGAATCGAACCGACTAGCATCGCATTTACTATCAAATGCTGTTTCGCTATAATTTCAGAAAATGGATGGATATTGCTATTACGTTTACTACTTTTAACAGAATATAGATTTAAATGATATTTTATATCATACTATTCAATATAATTTTCAAGTATAAATGAAGTTAATAGTCTCAATTATGTGTAGATCGTCTTTAAAAGCTGATGTTTATTAAATTTCCTCTAGATTGCTTTCCGTGTAGAACTGCACTTAAGCATTTACAATGCCCTTTTTTGCAATAAATTTTAGTCTGTATTACAAGATTAAGTTGGTAGTTTAATAGTTGAGTATCTATAAAATGAAAATAGCACCAAAATTAAAAACATCGCGTTATATATGAGAAATTATGTTTATTTGCTTTGGCTAGCGAAATTATTTTCAAGCATTTTAAGAGACAACCACAAATAATAGGATTCTCTAACATTACTAAAATGGATTTCTAAAAACTAGAAATCATCTTACTATTGATTAATAACTAAAAAAATGCATTTGCGACCAGTAACTGTTTCTAACTTCTCATGTATTATATTTTATTAATTGTCTATAAATGCAGCTTGATTCCTGCAATGAAGATTTTGTAAAATTCATAAAAATATAATAAAAATATGTATAATAACAAAAATAAATTGTATAAAATCACATAAGCGTATCAATATTGAACATACTAAATATTCTAAAACAGAAAAAAATATATTTCTCTAAAATATACAGATCGAGTTTATAAATTCAAAGTTTTCAATAGAAACATACATTTGTGTACTAGGGCTGGCGATGTGTGTTTCACTTCAGCCATATTCAATATCAATGATGCGACGAGGGCAAACAGAGCGGCTCGAATAGGAAATTTTATTTGATAAAGCTCGCTTACTCTCATAGACTTATTTTTAGTGCTTCTATACTTGTTCTTTCTTTAGTAGTCGCTGGAGTGTCATAATTTTCATTTTGTGTCCAACTTCATTTACCTTTTTGCTTCGTTTGGAGTATTATAACGGTATTTTTATGTAATTTTTGATAAAAACCGTTTATTATTATGTTATCTTACATTCTACATATTTTTAAATATGTTACTGAATGATAGTAATATTTTTTTATCCTCACGTTTAGGTCCTATGTGAGATAAAAATAGTTTAGGAATCTGGAGCGGCAGAATTCAGCGTCGCGCTGTCCACCAAGCGAGCTACCAAGGCGAGTAATGTGAAAATAACCCATTGCCTCAAGTGGTGTAGGTTCGATCCTACAACTATTACCTTTTACACGTAGACGACGTTCCACTGCTGTACAGTAGCTTAAACAATAGTTTTCATATAACAGAAAACCGTATTGAATGTGACCCTCTTAATATATGAAACATAAGAGATTTAAGTTATAATGCAACAGTCCATATAGACCTCATCATAGCTAGAGCTTCAGAATTTAGATGTGAACACGACAGCTGTTAGTCCGATCCTCATACGGGGGTTTTTAAATTTCTATCAATTTTGTCTCGTTTTGTAAGACAAAATGTGGCATTAAAATAAGTAAATTAATGTACCAAAATATATAAAATTTTAATAAAAAAATATAAATATATATATACATACATAAACAGAAGAAAACGCTTTTCTGTTTCAACGTGCGATACAAAACTAAAAAAAAACTACTAGAAACCGATCGGTTTATTGACAATGGTCAATCGTATCCGAAATCTAAAACAAATATAGTGGAATAGTGAAATAAACGGGTACGTATATCAATTGAATAGAAGTATACATATTCTGGTCACGTAGACGTGCGGCGCTGTAGACAAATACGTAGCCGGCGCCGGCACTTATTTGCTCACTAATTTTGTTACTTTCCTCAATTTGAAAAGATTTATCCCATTATATATATAACGTTAGAATGGTTCTATTTTCTTGCGTTCTAAATGTTTAATTTATGTTTTGTTATTGTTTTAGGTAAAACTTTTTGCAAGTTTTTGCAATCCATATGTTGTTAAACGTATTTATTTTACATATTATATCTATATATGGTAATCTTATGAATTAGCGTCACATCGTATCCCGCATACAACAAGAGAGACAGAGGGAACCTAATGTTAAGATACTTCGTTCCCCAATTTTCGCCGAATTTTTCGAGTTCACATTGCCTGTTGAGTGACGTAACTCAATACCAGGCTTTTGCCTTAGTGCCAGAGCGAATAAATTAATATATTAAGAATTAATCATTGATTCCCTTGTGTGGGGATCAAACCCACAATTATCGCCTCACAATCACACCCTGGTACACCTGCGCCACGTCATAATAATATGTATATATGTAAAATTAATAAATTGTAGTCAATGATTTTATTATTTATAAAATCAAATAATCATATTTTATTATTTTGAGACATTCGCTATTCATAATGAAAAAATCAGGGAAAAGAAAAGAAAAAGAATTTAAGCTAAAAGGTGTAAAACCGTTCAAAGACAATTAGTTATTTTTTTACAATAGCAATTCGCTTGCGGCTTCGCCAGCTTGTACTGCACAATTATTTAATTTCTTCTCTGAATTAATTTTGCGATCTAGTAATTTTATAATTTTAAAGACAATATATGCAATTGATATGCATTTGATTTCTAAAATTTCAGCCAATTCAATTAAATTTTCTTTATATTGACCATTTTTTTATTTGTAAACCGATTGAAATTAAACAAACACTAAAATGTAAAGGAAATTTGCCAAAATACAATGATGAAAAGTGCATTTATATCGCTCCAGCTGTTTCTGAGGTTATTGTGAACAAATGCGGTTCTGTAAATATCTCCAATAATAGTTTTTTTTTATTTATATTTTTCTTTTGCACATATTTTTCATGTACAGCGATGAGTTTGAGTTTTATTATATGTATACATTTTTAGCATGTAGAGGTTAACACTTCTTATTAACATGTACTAATTATTAAAATAAGAAAAACTTTGAAATACAAAGATTTATTGCATTAAAAGTGTATTTTGAAGAAAATGTGCTAATTAAAATGAAGTGAATAGTAGTCGGTATTTATAAACTTACTACGTTCTATAGCTTATTGCAGCTTGTGCATAAAATTAAGATTTTTATGTAGTATTTAAAAGCTTTCTTGTCACAATATTTAAATGTTTATTTGTCTCAGCATATTAAACATAGAGTACGCGGATGCCATTTTCTGTAAAAAATATTTAAATTAATAATATACTACTATAATACTACTTACACCATATTTATACTTATCTATATTATAGATACATTATATTTTTTTAAAAGCTCCTTTTATTTATTCTATATCTTCTTGATATGATATGATTTAGAACTATAAAAAAAAAAAATAGATTATTAATACAGCCTTCACGGGGACACCGTTTAATAAATTACCTTAGAAAACGTTTGTACCGACACTTCTTCAAAGCCTGGCACTGTTAGCGGTAGAGGTCTCAGGGATCGTTGCATGATGAGTACCAAATATGGCCGGATCACTGGACTTGCATTCCAGAAAGGTGTGTCCCAACAAGCATAGCAAATCGAACTGATCTTTAACAATAAAACCAATCCATATACAGTTAGTTTATAATCTTGACTCCTGTAGTATGTTGTTTGTTATTAAGGTGAACGAAACTTTTGAAACAGCGGTGGTATTCAAAAGTTCATTGTTCACAGATGGGGCCAGATACCATATTTTGTCTACACGCAATGCCTCCAGAACTCAGCGGAAAGTGGGGAACGGACGGGGAGTGTCTTAACACTAGACTCTACACTACACCCTCTGCCTACCCTGCTGTATGCGTGATACAGCGTGAAGCTTCTAAATTATATTATGGATAAATAGTACCGTGATTGGATTTCAAACAGGTTGGAACTAACTAGGTGACGTTGTCATTTTTTAAGTATGTTAAGAAAATAGCAATGTGTGTGTATATATATATATATATATATATATATATATATATATATATATATATATATATATATAAATTTATATATATATATATATATATATATATATATATATATATATATATATATATATATATATATTATTGGCATAATGTATGTGTTTGTGTATTTTTAATTATACATTACCTTTATTGATAAAATTGTGCACAAGTAGCTCGGAATGAAAAGTAAAACTATTGCGGCAATAAATAGTAAAAACAGCACGGCATTGAATTCACCACCACCTGCGGTCTTAAAAAGAGTATACAAAGCTTTATCAACAAAACATGTTATATTTATTAAAATTACAATATTTTGTAATATTTTATATTTATATAACTATTGCTTTTTATGTAGTATTAGTAGTTAATTCTAGTAAGAAGTGCATCACACCACAATTATATTGATCGAGACACCTCTACTATTTCTATATTATTATAGAGACAATGTAGGATGGATGGTTGAACCAAATCCTTTACGTGGGAGACGAAAATATTTTAGTTAAACTATACTGTCAATAGAAATCGAATCGTTGCGTGTTATGAGTAATAACAGCAATATATTTAGTTATTTAGAAAACATATGAATATTTGAACGTAGTGGGACTCGAACCCGCGCCTCCTGGAAACCGACCAGGCGTTCTGACCACTAAACTAAATAAGTTGTAACAAGCGTATAAAAATTTCGACGTAGCTTGATGAGAACGTATGTCTTAGTGATCAAAGCGCCTGGTCGGTTTCTAGAAGACGCGGGTGCGACTCCCGCTATGCTTAAATTTTTATACGTTTTCTAAATAAGGATGTTTCTTTTCTTTCCTAAGTGTCTTATATCTATGTTGTATGTTTGCCGACGAAAAAAAATGGCTTACAAAATGATAATAAAATATAGTAAAATTAAATTATCCACTATTACCACATAGCAAGAATAGGCGCTCAGACAAACCACTGGAGCAGATATTTTTTGTTCAAACATCAACAGTTTCTTATAAACTTTGGCGTAGTATTTTAACAATCTAAAATTAAGCATACTTTAGTAACTCTATTTAAAAAAATCGGACAAGCGCGAATCGGGTTCGCCCACCGACAGTTCCGTACAAAAAGTGGAGGTCTCGAGTATTTTCAGAAATTCAAGCATAGCTTCGCCAGAGCCCTTTCATCTGATACCTCACTTGAATACTATTTTTTCAGAAAATCATGGGATCGTAGATCTGAGTATATAGTTTGAGTTTCAACTGGATATCTCTAAGCGTTGGTGAGGTAAAGGCCCTTGACAGACAGACAGACGGACGGACTAAATAGTAATCATATAAGGGTTCCTTTTTTCCTTAAAAGATACGGAACCCTAAAAGTATGAAGTTTATTCACTACTTTAAAAGTTAAGTTTTAAAAGAAGAATTTTCTTGCTGCCTCTTAAGTGGTGTACAATATTTATAGCCAGCCTTAATGAAAACCAAAGAGGATGACGTATGAAGCTTTTATATTTTTTTACTCTTTTACACAAAATATTTTAAAAAAAATGAAAATATGATTCACATTATTTAAAATCACATTAAATACGAGGTTATCCGTGACGTGACTGTTAACGCAACAGGTTGTACCTACAATTCCCACTCGAGGAAATTTCAATGCTCTGATGTCGAGGCAAAGCGCGGCGTTGACTTCCGCTCTCAATATGCAATGCCCCCAGAATTCAGAGCACAGCGGAATGTCTTAATACTAGGCTCCCTCTACCTATCCTGCTAAATGCGGGATACAGCGTGAAAAAAATTATACAAAAATACCTGTACATAGATTGGTGATGTTTCACAATTTCACTTAAACGATTTTTTAGTATGTTATCAAAGTAAGCTCTTTGTTTTTTGTCTTGAGTAGGTTCTATTCCATCCATGAGGTCTTGAATAGACCAAATAACAATATCAGCTTTAGTAGCTATTTCTCTTATCCACATTATTTCAGTCACAATCATAACTATAAATATATAATTGTAAATATATAAGAGGGTAGCCGTGGCGCAGGGGCACAAGAGTGTGATTGTAAACGCTATAGGTTACAACCTATCCAACTGATCCTATTTCCACTCGAGGAAATATTTTCATTTTCTCGCTTTGGTAACGAGGCAAAGCGCGGGGGCGGAAAAGGGGTAACAGTAAAGTCTTAATGAGAACGGAGTGTCAGAACACTAGGTTCTCAGGTTCCCACTGCCTAACCCAGTATGTGAAGCTAAAAAACAAGAATTGCGCTCCAAGCGGTTCCAAGTGACTGAACATTTGATAATTTAGTGAGTTTTCTTTAACACTGCTATAAGATTTTATACAAGATAAATGTTATAGCATATTAGTATAGTCGATAAAGAGGTTCCACTTCAAAAAAAAACTATATATCATCCAAGATATAATTACAGCTTATTTTATATATTATTTAAAGTGACATATGGATATTTTATTTTTGTTTTTTTTTTACTTAACATGCTTTTAATCAAACCAGCTTTTAACAATAAATATTTTCTGACTTACATTCATAGTTTATGGCGTACGCGGCTATGCACAAACAGCTGTAGAAAAAAGTGATTTCATATACAGGGCTTGCTCCAAAATCTACGTTGAAAACCCAAAATGGAAATAACAGTGGCCTATTCCCTTCACCCGGGCTATGAGTGGCTAAGTGAAACATCAATGAGAATACACCAAATAATATCATAGCAAAGCCTACGCCAGTGGTAAAGATCAGTGTGAATTTGCATATTTTCCGGGTAAATATTTGATTGTAGAAAAATCTTTTCCTGTTAAAAATAACATGAAAGTTATTTCATCACGTATTTATTAAGAAACTAACAATGTGTAAGTGAAACTTTGTTCATTCTCTATTTCCTGTTTAATTAGTGGGATTTTTTTGTCTAATCCGATGCTTCTAAGTGCAATATATTCAAATTACAGTTCATGAATAGCTTTTTTTTAAATATTTTAATTGATTATTATTTGAATTTTAGGATAAATAAAAAGAGATTGAGCTGACCTGTATCTTTCACCAGTAGTGCAAGCATATAAAAAATCTTCTCTCATTATATGTTGCAACTGGTGATAATCGTAAACATTCATCTTAGTGCACATAAGTATTATTATTTTGTATGACATAACGATGCAATAATTCCCTGCTTCAGTTATAAATGGTATGTCGCGAACAAGAATTCCATGGTACAAGCCAAGAGATAAAATAATAAGGGCCGATACTGCGCAGAAAATCATAACAGCTTTGGCGAAATACCTTAATAAATGTATAGGAAAAAGATTTTTTTCAGTCTTTTTATTTAATTTTGTAAACATTTTATCAATTGTTGAAATACTTACGTGTATATACGAATAGGAGCATCAAGTACTTGAAAAACTCCTAACATTATAAAATTTTCTCTATGAAAATTTGCAGGTCTTATAATGCCTTCAGCACATTCATTATTATATTCTTGTTCAAAACCCTCTTTAAATTTGAACATCTCGAATACTTTGCTTGTTGTAGTTCGTACGATGGAAATGATTAACATGAAAGTATTTCCTCAAATATATATGATACTGGTGTCAAATTAGATATCGCAATTGCTCTTCTAATAGATTTTTTATTAACGTAATTTATTTTAGTTGGACGTTTCAGCATAATTTAAGCAAATAGGTTTTTATATGTCAGTATAAAAGTCTATAAGTTAAACTGTATTGTCAAATAATGAAACATGAACACAAAATTATTTTACTATGGAACATTCTTTAAGAATACAATTTTTTAAAGGAATAACCTTTAAGAATATTTTTTTAAAAAAATTAAGGAACAACATTTTTTAATATTCAAATATACGTTATTAGAAATATTTTAAGAGTACTATTCGGGTGTTGTAACTAGCACAAACTTGAGATAATCATAACTAATATGCATAATTAATCCTATTTCTCTAAACAGAGAAAATATAATGACGTTTCATTCGTTTAACAATTTAATAGCACTACGGTTAAGAGCTTTAATTTTTCACACCTTTTTGACCCTAATTAAATTTTGGCCATGACCTTAGTATAAAACTGCTTTACTACATATATGCGATGTAAAACTCTCTTAAAAATACTCAAACGCCCAAAAAACTAATAATATTTATCTCTTAATTAATTATTATACTATGTTAAAAAAAACGATATATTGAAAGCAATAGCAACTATTCAAACGATCTGTAATAAGGAACTAACTGAACGTAGCAGTTATCGCCGCAACTAAGAGTGACAATTTGCTAAAAGTCTTGTCTTTTATTACCAGCACTCAACATTTTCTGGGTCATAATTTTTAGTTCCAAATAGCGTTTGCCGCATCGCCTTGAGCTCTGACGTGTACACTCGGCGACAAGTGGTTTACCTTAGCTCTTAACGCGCTAGAAATAAGGCATTTAATTCAATAAAAAGTTTAATATATTGTACACTGTGTTCATAAAATTGAGGATTTTGTTGCAATTATTTGTTTCGTGAAGGGGGAAACGCTTAAGCAGATTCTAGTTATCTTTTTAAATAAAAGGATAGTAACTAGGATATAATAAAATCTGTATTTATTTCTTTAAAGCAATTATGTAAAATTAAACATTGTGGAAATGACTTGAGTAGACAAAAGCAATATTTGGCGTACGTTTCTGCAAAATGTTTTTACATAAAGAGAAAGAATTAAAGAAATAATAAATTCACGAAGAGATAATTTTAATATTAATTTTGGATTTCAATTTTATACATGGATAGAGTATAAGTGTCTTCAATGGCATATTCATTGAAATAAACTGTAGTAACAGTGAATAAATATATATTTATAACTAACAGCTTGTAATCACTGGTATCGTGATTCATGTATTTGTAGATATAATAGGTAAAATAACGCATGAAGGCGGTAAGAGGTGAAACATGCCCAAGTTGATATGCAGTAGTTAGTTTAAAGAATGGCAATACTGCATTGCATCTCTCCGTATGAATTTGAGGGTAGATGAATAAATATCTGGGTAATCTGTGCGGCGTAGTGTCTTAAAAAATAAAATTTCAGAGTTTTAGAGATTTTGAGCATTTGCTATTTACATATATTTATGTTATTATATAAGAAACAGTTTATGGTATGTACTGTTTTTTGGCTGTTTTATTATTTTTATGTAACCTTGAACTTCGCTAAGAAACACAGCGTCATGTTCGTATTATGATATGGAAATTAAACTTTGAACTGTCTGTACTGCACTGCTTAGCACCAGCACTTTTAGATGGTCACAAGCTTACATTATAAGCGTCAGGCGAAATTAGTGCATGGAATGCAGATAGTATGTCACCAATGTTTAAAATAATTACCTTAATATACGTTACTAATGGTGACAGTGTTATTTTATAGTGGCAGTTTTTTTTATATAGTTCATATCTTTATCTTTACGGTTAAATAGTTAAAAAATGTTCCCATCGATGTACAAATTAGATTTATTTAGATTAGTTGTGTAATTTATTGTCATATTATAAAATGTATTTGAAATCTGTTTGGGTTGTTATTTTAAAAATTAACGAGAAAAATACGTGACTAATCTCAGCGTAGACTAATATAAGCTTGGTTCCTGGTATAAAATTTTGCTCTTTTACCCCATGATCCACTAACGTTAGTTATAGACTAATACGCCTAATAGACTAATATGAAATAATTTGTATAAGTTTTAGAGTAAATTTCGTTATTTGATAGGAAAATATTATTAAATTTAGTGGTCTAAGGTAAGAACAACAATAATTCTTGTTAAAATATTGACAGCAAAAAATATATACTTTTAATATTTTATTTTGTAGAATTAATTAGAATTTGAGGCCGGTCGTGGCGCAGCGGCACGAGGTGTGACTGCAAAACCGACCGGTTGTGGGTTCGATCCCCACTCGAGGAGATGAAATATTTACTTAAATTTATATTTCCATTTTCTTCGCTCTGGTGTCGAGGTTAAGCGCGGCGTTGAGTTCTGCCACTCAACACGCAATGCCTCCAGAATTCGGCAGAAAGTGGGGAACGGAGTGTCTTAACACTAGGTTCCCTCTGCCTACCCTGCTGAGTGCGGGATACAGCGTGAAGCTAATAAAATAATTTAATTTTAATTTTTTAAATAGTAGAGGCCAGTTGTGGCGCAGCGGCACAAAGTGTGACTGTAAAACCGACTGGTTGTAGGTTATATTTCCATTTCTTCGCTCTGAAACGCAAAGCGCGGCGTTGAGTTCTGCCACTCAACACGCAATGCCTCCAGAATTCGGCCGAAAGTGGGGCACGGAGTATCTTAACACTAGGTTCACACTCTGCTGTGTGTAGGATACAGCGTGAAGCAATTTTTTTTTATTAAAATAGTATTTTAAATGAAACTATTTGACTGAATTCATCGCGTATATTTGGTGTTATACATTTTTGGAATCCCGACGTTTCGAAACGAAATTTTTCGAAAAATTCGAAAGTCCATGATCACGGGTAGACTGAGTCAGTGGACATAATTATTACAACAGACTACCGCCAACGATTTCTTAATTGTCTCGCGTACTGCCCTAGAGTCCCGCAGAATGAGTTTACTGTATCTTGCCCTCTGGTATGGTGGGTTTGAGATTTCAAAGATTTTATGAGTGTAGAAAGTTTCCAACCGTCCCAGGTGGTAGAAAGTTTCCAACCGTCCTCTCTGTTGAAATTCGGCTCTTTTTGTATTCCAATAGCCTTGCAAATCTTTCAAGAAATATGTATATTCCTTAGCGAGGATTGAGGACTTATCAAACCTTATGTAATGGCTGGGCTTATCCACAGTGTGCTCTTCATCTGCTATTACCAGGGGCACAGGCGAACCCATAACTCAATTTGTAAATAAAATTCTTGATTGAACATTGGATATCCAAATGTGAGACAATGTTCTAAAAGTTTAAGATATTCTATTGGCATATTGTTATCCTCTTGCTTCCGCTTGACAATCCTGATGCACTCCTTAATGGGTACTGGTTGGTACTGGTGAACAGCGACTGGACTTTAAAACTGACCATGGTTTCATTGTTAGCTACCTTAAGGTTATTCAGTCCACTAACAAAGTGGTAAGAATCCCTGACATAATACGTAGTGTGCCCACGCAGTGGACGAAGTACCTTAGCGACATGTTGAGCCAACTTAAACGTCGGCGTATCGATTTGACTGACTATTGGACGAAGAGGTACATTTTTTGTGTATTTTTGGTAACCCATTCAACTTTGGAAGTTCTTCCGTGTTAAATATTACAGTTTAAGAAAAGGTACACAAATAGATATGTACATTAATAGACAAGTGTGAAACAACTGCTTGTACTTACTGACACGATTGTCTAGCATTGCCATCAGATAGCACATTTTTCCAGTGACTTGAAAATAAAGCGACTTTTACAGTAGCGAAATGCAGCTTGGATATCCTGCTGAAGTAAATATTTACACCTTCGGAAATATTTGTCACGGTCTTGATGAAATGGTTCACTCACATTGTGCGGAGCTCGAATTTATAATAAAGTGAACGTGTATCCGTTGCTTTATTTATTTATTTTAAGACTTTGTATATCTAAATTTAGAATTATTAAAGTACACATTAAATAATAATTATAATTGACTGTGTATTCATTTTATTAATAGATTAGATTCTTTCTCCACCTGGGTAAACCTAAAGGGTGAGAAGATCTTTCGGTGTCATCTTGATGTCCTTCATAGAATTGGACCGTACTGCCCTCGGACGAGTATATCTGTCGTATGGCGTACTCGACGTCCATGAGGCATCTGTGAGTAGAGGGCGGTCTACGGTAAAGCATTTCAAGGAGGTTTATATCTCTAATTTAAAAAAATTCTCGGTTCTGGAGATTCCGTTTAACATTACTATCGCTCCAAAGTGGTTCATCAAAGCTTCGCCGACTATCAAGCGTGCTTGTCTGATTCTCCTTGTGCTCCATTTATCAGCATTGAAGCCATAGATTGGATTGTACTCTTAATCAAATTCTCCCTTGTCGGCTCGTCGGCTGCTTGAGTCGTACTTGACTGTATCCCTACCCAAATCAAATTGTTCCACTATCTATGTTGTCTTACGAGACATGGAAAAATTATTGACCCACATCATCTTGGGCACTTTCCACGTATACAACGTTATGGATTCCAGAGTGCTATCTAGGCATAGAACCTACAGCAGCATTTCCTACAGCGTTGTCCGGATATGTTTGGCAGTTACTACCATAGGATCATTGGCAGACGTACTAAACTTTATGACTGTATCTTGTTCTCCCCGTCTCCTCTTCTTTCAACTCCATAAAACCAGATGTTGCGTAGTATGCTGCCTTTGCATGCATTCCGCTATAGTATGGCCGATATTTTTATTATATATCGCGAAATCCACCTCTTTAAATTTTACTCCCAAAATTTAATGTACATCTTAAAAAGCAAGTATAATTTCCTTACACGTCCTGATCTCGACTTGTGTGGTGACTTTCAGGACATTATCAAAGAAAGATTCAACGCATATTTTACGTTTTTTTTTAACAAAACAAATGAAAATTAATTATTAATAAGCACGCTTATCAAATTATAGCTTGCGGTTTGTTTATTTAGTGTAAACAAATAACCACTCTTTTAATTTATCATTTTAAATTATATATATAATTATTTAAAATTTTACGTTTTACTCTATTACGTGTATTTTTAGCTACACGTTTCTTAGATTCCCTAGCGGGATAGCAAGAAAGAACGGAGCGCCAAACGCTACAGACTCTGCAAACTACTTTTGCCTCGTTTACTTTCATCGACCTCTTCATACATGCCATCCGATCCTCATGCATTTTACGTGACCTTCCTTCAGTGAGTTCACAGGTCAACCGAGGCGTCCCCCTGTTTCTCTTACCACACATTCTTCCTTCATAAATTGTGATTTTTAATTTCATAAAATATATTTAATTCTTGAACAATACGAAAATACTAGTACCAGACACATATGGCGGTGACGTGTTAGTTAAAGAATTTCACCTACAAAATAAGATATAACAAAGTTAACGTTGTAAATTATACGTTATATAATAAAACTAAAAGTGTATTGCGTTTTAAAACGAAACTATCGTCGCTACGATCAAGAGTTACGAGAATTTGTAACTCTACGAAAACTTTAGTATTCGTAATTGGATTTTAATCAAATTAGTATTGCTCTATCAAGTTCAAAACTGTAAATTTATATTAAATTTTCGTGTTTAATTTAATATTATCAAACAAGCAGCAACAAACAGCTTCACGCTGTATCCCGCACACAGCAGGGTAGGCAGAGGGAACCTAGTGTTAAGACACTCCGTTCCCCACTTTCTGCCGAATTCTGGAGGCATTGCGTGTTAAGTAGCAGAACTCAACGCCGCCCTTTGCCTGGACACCAGAGCGAAGAAAATGGAAATATAAATTTAAGTAAATATTTCATCTCCTCGAATGGGGATCGAACCCACAATCAGTTGGTTTTGCACTTTGTGCCGCTGCGCCACGATTGACCTCTTTAATAACAACTTTAATATATTCTACAAATTTAATATATTTTTTTAAATCGTTAAATATTCCCTCATTTATACTTAGAAATATGTATTTATAATTTGTACATTAGTTTCATGGTATTTTAAAATTAATAACCAAATATTTTGAACCCTATTCATAATAAACATAAAATATACTAACATGAAAGAAACTAGGACAAAGTTAGCACAGAACGTCATAACTGGCTTTGTGAAATGGTTAAAGAGAAAATGCGAAATAAAAAAACCGTACTATAGTAGAGTAAAAGATGTCAAAGGCAGCCATTTTTATTGGTGTCTAAAATGTGCTTTAAAGTGACACTCTCAGACAAATATTAAATCTTAAAGAAATTATAAGTAAGATGTAAAAAAAATAAGTTAGAAAATAGAAGAACACTAACACATATCTAAAGCAACATATTGTATACTGCTATGCTAAACAAACAAAAAATATGAATGTTGATAATCATTTTAAATGATAAAAGTAATTGTCGTTCACCTACTTGCTGTCGGTGTATTATGAGGCGCAGGGACACAAGCGTGCGACTGTCAACGCGGCGATATTGGGTTTGATTTCTACTCGAAAGAATGATATATTAGGTATTTTCATTTCGTCGCCCTGATAACCGGTTACAAATCGTGGCGTTGAGTTCCGCCACTCAACATGCAACAGCATACAGTTCTGAATTTTGCAGGAACGTTGTGGACTACACGGTGATCCCAGCAAAATAGTTTGATGATAATTGTAACTGTACTTAGTTTTTGGGTAAATGGTCAAAGTCTAAATGTGTCCCACAGAGTTAAGCTGTGGAACGTTTTGGAATTCACGCGCACAGATTGAACTTTAACTAACATAACCCAGTGCGTGCGGACAAAACAGAAAATTTCGCAACATTTTGCGTAACTTAGCTCCGCTGAGCTCCATCCGCCGTGCACAGCATGTGGCGAATCCTGGTATTTTTATGATAGCAATGACTCATATAAAAAACTTAATATATTATCAATAATATATAAATTATTAAGAGAATGAAACAAAATCCAGTTCATAGAAACATAAGAATTATTAATCGAACGCTTACAATTCCCGTGGCGCAGCTGGCCGCAGTTAAACCTTGGCTTTATGTTCCGGTGCTTCCATCGGAGACTTAATTATTATGTTACCTTCGAATTAGTTGCGCTTTAAGCCATCCCGTAGAGAAGATTTACCGAAGAGGTAAAATATTTACACTATTAGAACTTGCTGGCTTACAGGTTTGAGGCAAAATACGAGATCTGAATCTATTTATATGTATTATACTCTATTTCTTATTATATAAAAATTATATGAACAGATTTAATGAAATAAAAAAAATCGGCGCTAAGTTCGATGGAAAGTGGGGAGGAGAGTATCTTAACACTAATCTCCCTCTTCCTTCTCTTCCTCCCCTTACATTTCTACATATGGATTCAACGCGAATGAAGAATAAAACCTTCCTTCCTTCTTACATTAACAGAAGAAAAACAAGGAAACTCTTTTAAGCAATTTAATATGAAAATATCACATTTTTAGGAAAGAAATTAAACAATTAAAATTACTAAATAATTATTGTATTATTTCTTTTACTTTAGAATTCTGCTTTCAATTGATATTAGCACTTATTTAAAATTATTTTTATTAACTTTTTATTAACAATGTTCTGTTCCCAGTATTTTAAAACTAGGTTCCCTCTGCCCACCCTGCTGTGTGCCGGATACAGCGTGAAGCTGATAAAAAATTGATTTGTAAAATAACTATAACATCATTAAAAAAATAATTATTTTGATTTTCCTGCATTGGTAATAAAAAGTGCAGCGTTGTGTTCTATCACAAAACAAGTAAATTCGCGAAATCGGATGGAGTTCTGGATGGAAAGTGTACACTAGGTTCTAATGACCAATATACTATAATAAGGTAGGCATACTTTACTATGATACTTCAGATAATTTATTAGTTCAGGAAACAACTTTGTAATAATAGCTTTCTGGACCAATAAATTACTTGATTTTTTTCTTATTACTATCAGCTTTGCTGTATCCCGCACACTGCAGGGTAGGCAGAGGGAACCTAGTGTTAAGACACTCCGTTCCCCACTTTCTGCCGAATTCTGGAGGCATTGCGTGTTGAGTGACAGAATTCAAAACCGCACTTGTCCTCGGAACCAGAACGAAGAAATGGAAATATAAATTTAAGTAAATATTTCATCTCCTCGAGTGGGAATCGAACCCACAACCAATCGATTTTACAATCACACTTTGTGCCCTGCGCCACGACTGGCCTCAATTATCCTTATTACTAAGGGCAACTATGCACCAATACAATACCAGATGACCGAAAAAAGTCAATGTATATTGAAACACTAAACACATTGCTACATCACTTAAAACAATTAGAAATACAAATAAACCAACATTTAGAATCAACTTTGTTTTAGTACATTATGCATCCGATAGTGAATTGTGGGTGAGGCACAATTAAGCGCGAGATTGAATTCAGTTGAGGTAAATTAAACTGGTTAAACAGGATATGTAGAACATTCTACAATTGTACAGTTTCTAATACCTTCGTATAGGTTAAATATATTTTAAACTTCCGACTTGTCACTTACAAAATTAAAATAAAATAAAAAAGAGTACTTGTATAGGTACGTGTATAAAACAAAATTTATCTACAGTTTATCAATATTATAGGATTGTAGAATGTAGAAGCAATTTAATATAAATACTAAATATTTGATTTTATCAATTATAATAAATGTAGATATTTAAGATACTCTTTAATATATAGGTAATAATAAATCAAAACACATTTAAAAAACGTAAAATAATTCACATTCCACGAGACCACAGCAAGTTTATCGTCCAAGGCTGCCTAAACATAATACCTATATATAAATAATTTAAAAATAGTTTAAAAAGTATAATAGGAAGAAAATGGATGTAAAAAATTAATATTACATAATGAGGTCGTAGCGGCCGACTGCCGAGTTCGGATAGGGAGACCGATTAGCGGTCTGCTGCCGTGTTAGCAATTATACTGAAATGATACACGTGCGCCCTGTATTCGTACCTGGATAAATTTTCTCCTTGTTCCTCTATGTTAGCCTTGGCCGCTTGCCATTTGAAATATAATCTAATTTCTTGTGTAATGGAAAAGTTAATGATGTATTTAAATGTAGTAGTAAGTTTTTATTGCAAGTTGCAAGATTTTCTGACGCCAATATAGATTAAATATTGCAATAAAAAGAAATATCTATGGATTGTCCTCATCTCTAATGTAAGTTGATAAATCTTTTGATGTTCTTAAAATAATCAAAAATAAAAGCTTTATAAATCATATTCAGACTAAATGTAAATTTGTTTTGCGAATTCTCAACATAGTCATAATTGAATATATGAAATAATATATTTTTTTCTTAATTTAGTTATTAAGAATCGCTTTAATAATTAATAATTATCGCTATTTATTATAATATTTTTTGAATCCTAAAAATATATAAAAACTTATATAAATTGACCTTATTATAAATCAGGTAAAAATCTGAGTGGTTCAATATTTCTATATCCAAGAATACTTACCGTACAGACTTACGTAACGAACCGTAAAGCCATTTTCCACGACCATTAACTTTCCAGGTACCTACTGCCGTATTTAATTTTATATCTATCATTATAGATAGATACAGTTTGTTATCTATCTATCTGTATATTGATTTGTTGTAATGCAATTGTTCTTTCTCCCCTTAATCATATGGTTTTCCTTATGTGATAATTGTGGGTTCAAAGCTCATATAAGGGATGTATCAATAATACCTATATTTTATTTTTTTAGCGCTGTATCCCGTCCCGTACACAGCAGGGTAGGTAAAGGAGGTAGGTCAATTTTCAACCGAATTCTGGAGGCATTACGTGTTGAGTGACGAAAATCGACACCGCGCTCTGCCTCGACACCAGAGCGATGAAATATTAAATGTTTTATTTCCTCGAGTAGGCATCGAATTCACAACCTGTCACGCTTACAGTCACACTTTGTGCCCCTGCACCACAACTGGCCTTAAAAATAGCTATAAGTAGCATTTACATATTCTCCTTTACAATATAAGTAGCATTTATTCTTCTTTAAAACATTTTACTCAATCCGTCAACAACTGATATCTTCACCTAAGGGAAAAAAATTAAATGGTACTGTTTAAATTCTAGAATATAAAATTATAATTGATTATGTTAAATCAAATTATTTAATCTATTATTTTTGTATATATTATTATTTCTGCACAAGCATTTTTATAAATTAGGCCAGTCGTGGCGCAGGGGCACAAAGTGTGACTGTAAAATCGACTGGTAGTGGGTTCGATCCCACTCGAAGAAATAAAATATTTACTTAAATTTATATTTCCATTTCTTCGCTCTGGTGTCGAGGCAAAGCGCGGCGTTGAGTTCGGCCACTCAACACGCAATGCCTCCATAATTCGGTAGAAAGCGGGGAACGGAGTGTCTCAACACTAGGTTCCCTCTGCCTACCCTGCTATGTGCGGGATACAACGTGAAGCTGATTTATTTTTGATTTTTTATTAATTTTTATAAAATATGAAAATATTGAACATAAATTTCAAACTATCAAGAAATTGAAGTGCCATACATACATAATACGGCTAGTATTTAAATAAAATGTTACCAACAAAATACCTGTATAAGAATATTGTCAAGGAAAAACTTGGTTTAAATTTTATTGAAAATAGCACGTCCCCGCGGTTTCCGTTGACTTTCAACGGAATAATGCACGTTACCGTATAGTGGCGGCATCACATGGCTCCGTTGAGGAAATAAGATGTCACTCATCGTTTACCAACGATGCCTGGCGGATGCGCCGCACTTCCTCTCATACCAAAACTACTAGTTTTATAATACTACTACTACTATCTACTATTTATAATGTTATTATCGTAACTTTTGAATATGACTTTTTTTCAGCTTCACACTGCATCACTCATATGGCAGATTGGGCAGAGGGAAGCTAGTGTTAAAACACTCCGTTCCTCATTTTCCACAGAATTTTCGAGGTGTTCACCGGCGGAGCTCAACGCCGCGCTGTGCCCTGTTACTAAAAAAAGAAATTCAAATATAATTAATAATAATTAGTTTGCCCGAATGGGAATCCTACCCACAATCATCGCCTTTACAGTCACACACTTGTTCCACTACGCTGCGATGGTCTCTAAATAATAGATATGTTGTTTATCACAAATATTTTTATTTAGTGTATCATTTAGCTCTTGTTGTGGATCGAATGTTAAAATAAGTATATTAAACTAGGTTAGTATAGTAAAATAAATTAACTGCAAATTTAATGTGTTTATGTGACACTCAACACGCAATGCCTTCAGAACTTGGCGGAAAGTGGGGAACGGAGTGTCTTAAAACTAGGTTCCCTCTACCTACCCTACTGGGTGCTATATATCTGATACAGCGTGAAAAAAAATGTGACACATCTTGAATATTTTTTCAATAAATTAAACACTTATAACATTTTGGTATAATTAGAAAAATATCTAGCTTGACAAAGTATTGAATTCAGTTCCCAATAGAAGGATCCTCTAATACATGGAATATTCAGAGACGGTGGGTTCTTTACCTTTTACTAAAAAGTGAACAAGAGTAAAGTGAGAATGTTCCTGTTCATTCGAGTAAAGTTACGAAATTAAGCATAATTTGAAAATAACAGTACAATATTAATTAAAATAAAAAAAAAGTAAATAATTGGGGCCGGTCGTGGCGCAGCGGCACGAAGTGTGACTGCAAAACCGACTGATTGTGGGTTCGATCCCCACTCGAGGAGATGCAATATTTTCTTAAATTTATATTTCCATTTCTTCGCTCTGGTGTCGAGGTTAAGCGCGGCGTAGAGTTCTGCCACTCAACACGCAATGCCTCCAGAATTCGGCAGAAAGTGGGGAACGGAGTGTCTAACCACTAGGTTCCCTCTGCCTACCCTGCTGTGTGCGGGATGAAGCTAATTTAATTTTAATTTTTAACAGTACAATATCTTCTCAACGACGTCTGTAAGTTTTGGTAAATTATGTCATATTGCTTACTGAAAAACGAGCTGTGCTCAAAAATAAAGATCTTTGAGAGAAAGACCGTTCGGTTTGATTTTATATATATGTAAACTAATAACAATACTAGCCATGTTTACGATTATTTGAGCTTTCAAAGTTTAATATTGAAACAATATTACAAAGCAATATCATAGGTTCTACAAAGACATACATATGTACATATATTGTTAGTTTGCTTCGACCGAAATCAATTTCTATTTAGTTTGTTAATATACATAGTACAACTTCACGTTGTATCCAGCATGTAGCGGGATAGAGGGAGCCTAGTGCTAAGTCACTCCTCTCTCCATTTTTCGCCGACTTCTGGATGCGTTACTTGTTAAATACCGGAACTCAACGCCACGCTTTGCCTCGAGATCAGGGCGAAGAAATCAAAATGTTAAATATTTAATTTCCTCGAGTAGGAATCGTATTCACAACCATTCGCGTTTACAGTATCACGCTTGTACCTTTGCGCCACGACTCGCCTCAATAATATCCATTAATAAACAAAATGACATGTAAAGACCAACGAATTCACATCAACATAAACGATATTAGTACACGTAAAAACAAAAAAAATAAATATATCATAAGTTAAATCATAAAAGGGATCAAATATCAGAAACAATGTTTTAAACGGAAACGCTTGAGGACTCGCGTCCTTGCGTACGTACGTACCAACCACCCACCCATATTAAATCCTACAAATTCACAGGATAACTTAATAGACATGTCACGACCAGCTACGGGCACAAAAGGACAAGAGATTGTAGAAAATTTGCCGCACCGATAATGTCAGTTCGCAAATACGTTCAGGGTGACCGCAGCCGGCGCGGCCGGACCACGGGCTACGGCTGGCTGATGCAGATGTTACATGAAACCTAACAAACGATATTTGTCACAAAGACTATGGCGATGTTATATAGCGATGTTAACTGATCTTATAAAGTAGTACTCGTTGTTCTCTTATCGAATTTTTTGATCGTATATTTTGTATTTTTTTTAGGTTCACGCTGTATCCCGTACACATAGCAGGGTAAGTGAAGAGATTGCGTGTTGAGTAGTGGATCTCAACGCCGCGCTTTGCTTGGCGACACCAGAGCGAAGAAGTGAAAATATTTAATTTTCTCGAGTGGGAATCGAACCCACAACCTGCTGCGTTTACAGTCGCTAGGACCTCATGTGGTACATTTTATTATATTACTAGCGGACCCGGACGCGGCTTCGCCCGCTTAAACTTTACGAATGCTTATAGATATATTTAGGAAATTGTTTGTGAAAATATGTAACTAATTTAAATAAAAAAAATATAAGTAAACGTAACCATAGTAAAATATTAATAAAAAAACTAAACAAAACCAGCTACATTATTAATAATTTTATCTCTTTCTGTCTTTCTATTTCCCCGAGCTAATATCCAGAATAACGGAACTAATTTTTATTGGACTTTCAGTGATCGATTTTACTGATTTACCCGGGAAAAATCTTTTTACTCGTTTTCCTTGCGCGCGTACATAGATACTATATGAAATAACTAAAGTCCTTTCTACATTAAATATGATAAGTTTTGCGAGCAATATCAAATAAAATCCCAGAAAACTAAAACCACAATTTATTAAGTGTATAACAACGGTATAGATAACCATCCAACCAAGATGAAATAACCAACAATTCTCTCCTTAATACTTAAATAATATTACACCGATGCCGCGCAAGGCCGCAACTTACACCACACCAAGAAATTTATGAAAATCTAACTAATCTGCTCCTCGAATAAGCGAAGAACCAAAGAAAAGTATAAATTAATTATAAACAGCAAATAATTACATAAAAATTAACAGTAGTTCCAAAATGTATGAAAATTTACAAAACCGTCAAAGTCATCTGCCCGTTCGCGTCGGTCATACTATGCCGGTCGTATGCTAGGTTATTTCGAATCAGTGACATCTCCTTAATTATTTATTAGAATGTTATACCGTGAACTATATTTAAATCTAGATGAAATGCTAAAAGTGACTATTATATTCATTTACATAAGGATCAATATCAAATTATAGAAAATACATACAACAAAAACCCGATAAATATAAAGTAAATTAATTAAAATGGTTACTTGTTGTTACTGTGTTACTTTGCTCAAGCTTCAGAGATAAATATGGTATGTGTATCGCGGACTTTTTTAAACATTATTTAAAGGACAATATTTTTGTAAAACATTATTTTTATGTATCTCATAAGGTTGAGTCGGCGCACGCCATGTATGCGTTAAGCAAGCTCATTTTGGGTGACGTTTGCTTATAACAACAAATAAACTTTGCAAACCGTTGCTTAGCAACGGTCGGTTGTTATTAACATGGCGGAATAAATTGCCTGTCAAATTGAAAAATATTTTAATATATTAGTATATATCGACAACATTACAAATATGAGAAAAAAAGTAACCTATGTTCATCCGAAGACCCTCAAGTATCTCTGTATGAGTATTTTATTACAATTGAATTAGCGGTTTGGCCCTGATTGCGGCACAGACAGACAGACAGAGTTACTTTCGAATTTATAATATAGGTATGGATAAAATGTTTTCATCTCTATCGTCTCTCCGAGTTGCGGTAATAAAGTAGTGAAAATTCGGTTAGTTTTTCAATATGGGTGGTTCATTGTACATATTTCGTATTGGATGAAAAATAAAATCAAATTAAAATGAAATCAGCTTTGCGCTGTATCCCGCATACAGCAGAGTTGGCAGAAGGAACATAGTTTTAAGAAACTCCGTTCCCGACTTTCTGCCAAATCTGGAGGCTTTTTTTAGCTTCTCCTATATTCCGCATTAAAAGGGTAGGCAGAGGAAATCTGATGATCGGAAACCTCAAATATGAAAAAAAATATAATAAAATGTTTATAATTCATCACAATTTTTTCATGAGACCAGCCGTGGCGCAGGGGCACAAAGTGTGACTGTAAAACAGACTGGTTGTGGGTTCGATCCCCACTTGAGGGGATGCAATATTTATTTAAATGTATATTTCCATTTCTTCGCTCTGATGGCAAAGCGCGGCGTTGAGTTCCGCCACTCAATATGCATTGCCTTCAAAAATATGGGAGAAAATGGAGAACGAAGTTTCTTAGAACTACGTTCCCACTGTCTACCCTGCTTTGTGCGGGATACAGCGTGAAGCTGACTTTTTTAATAGAATATAAAAAATATATATGTACTTCAGTTACAAACTAAAGTATATAATACGATAAAGTATATTGCTTGAGAAGGCACCTAATGTTTGTGGAGAACGCCTTCACAGTCCGTTGAGTAAACTGTTTTAAGTATTCATAAAGATAAAGGTTTTCTCAACTATCGGAGTTATAAAGTTTATTTTCCGGATGTACGGATTGTGAAAGGGCTTTCGAAGAATATAAAAAAGCTTTTTATAGAAATTTATAATGTCTGTATAATCGAAAAAGAATTCGCATATAGAGAATTGGTATAGAATTTAAATAATTTGATAGTTATGTGTTAAAATCTCAAATATTTTATTTATTAATATATAGTTGTTACAATCTGGTAACATAATTGTGAGGTTGAATTCCGCCCTTCGATTCGTCATGTGTGAAATGAAAGTGGCTCTTCTAACGTATACATGCTCGTCACGTGAAATTTAAACAAGGCACAAGTGGAAATATTTAATATTTTTATCATCTCACTCTGGTAACGAGGCTAAGCACGGCGTTGAGTTCCGCCACTCAACACTCACCCCACCCCAATTATTTGGCCGAAAGTGTTTTAATGAGAAACCTACTAAGGGACTAAATAATGAAGCTAAAAAAAGTATATTTTTTATATATATTACTTACATCATGTATTTTAATATTTAAATTAAAGCTTTCACGTGACTGGACGTCACCTAACGAGTTTCATTGCATAAAACACGCGGCACCACACTTTGCTCTCAAAGCCATCTAGAAAGCGAGCCACAGCAGACTCATCTGTAGTCGCGGCCTCTTAATAATTCATGAACCTGCTCAGCCCTCATCAACCCGCTTAATACCGCGTTACATGCTCTTTACCTCTGAACTCCGGGCTGAGGAGTTACCGATTGTGATACTTAGGTACTTAACTTTGAGGTAAATACCTGTTTTATACATCGTTTAATTTCTTGTTTATTCTAAAAGTTGTCAGTCAGTACTCATGTACTAGTGAGAATATAATTAAATAATATTATTAAATTGAGATTCTTTTGATTTTCCAGTATAGTAATAAGGATAAGGCGCAAAGATAAAAATGTAGCTATATCTTTATCTTTGCGCCTTATCTATATGTCTAAATATTTGCAAAAAATATTATAATTTCTTCATGATAATGGAATTGTAAATTTAACAAATAATAAACAATTTACACCTAACCTTAATATCATATGTGGTAGATACAATCTACAGCGCGTTAGATAAAAAGCACTATGTTATATACGTATATACGTAGAGCAATATATTTTGGAGCTTAAGCAGATAGCACCAAGTTGTCATCGTATTACAGCTCTAAAGCCAACAGCTTTCTATGTCAGAAAGGTCAACTTCTAGATGACAGGGTATTAGTTCGAATCGTAGTATTACAAAGTGAATTTCTCCAATGAGAATAGCGAAAATATTCTTTATAATATCTATATATCTTTTTTTATTTTATATATATATTTAGCGTTTGCTGTACACCTATGTTAATTTCACTGCATTATAGATATAAGAGTGTCTAGCTTCGCACACAGCAATAAAAAAATATAAAAAAATTGTGGGTATTTGTAATAACAACTTTGTAATTATTATCTTTTATTTTAACTAATTTTATAAATATTTAAATATATAAATAATAATTAAAACTTGGCAACAGTACAAAAGAACATGATGGTAGGAACACAAAGATTTTTTTTATATAAAAAAAAAAAATCAGCTTCACGCTGTATCCCGCACACAGCAGGGTAGGCAGAGGGAACCAAGTGTTAAGACACTCTGTTCCCCACTTTCTGCCGAATTTTGGAGGCATTGCGTGTTGAGTGGCAGAACTCAACGCCGCGCTTAACCTCGACACCAGAGCGAAGAAATGGAAATATAAATTTAAGTAAATATTTCATCTCCTCGAGTGGGAATCGAACCCACAACCAGTCGGTTTTACAGTCACACCTCGTGCCACTGCGCTACGACTGGCCTCCTTTATATATATTTAATAAAATTTTGTATATGATAATTTTTTTGTTCAAATTCTTCTGTTCTCTTGAATTTAAGCGTAAAAGACCACGCTGATATACTTAATATTAATTAATAATATTAAATCTCATACATATATTCTTACGCCCAATATTAATAACCTATCTCGTACGTCAATCTTCGATTGTTCCATATATCTATACGAGATAGGTTATTAATATTGGGCATTAGTCTATTATTTATGTTCTATGATATATCTCCGCAACACGCAATACCTCCAGAATTCAGTGGAAAATGGGGAACGGAGTGTCTTAACATTAGGTTCCACCTACCCTGCTGTGAGCGGGTCCATATTAATAATTAGACACCTCCTACAATAGAGACAAGGCTCAGGGTAAACAAAATTAATCTTATTTTAACATTTCACGTGCCATTACCAAACTAACTAAACGACACAAACTTTCTAAATTAACAACGGTAGCAAATACGACTAAATTAATTACCCATAAAATGATCCTCCGATATACTTCTATAAATGTTGTTTTGGACAACACTCACTCTAGTAACTTTTAACGTGAATTAAAATAAACAAGCACAACATTATTTTAAAAGCTATATTAAAATAAATATATTTTAAATTAATTAAAATTTGATATTATAAAATAATTTATATTTGCATACTGCATTTTGATTATTTAACTTGTCATATAGAAACAAAATGGGTGTCATGATTTTAAAATCGATATAGTAGAGTATTAGTGTGATATAATATGAACACAGTACCTAAATACATTTGAAGCTGCAGCTGGCAAGTTCTCAATATTTTCATACTTTAAATTCAAATTGATAGTGTACGATAAAAAACAAAAAAGCATGTACTTAAGAAACTAGATGTAAAGAAAATTGAATATAGCGTCTTCGTAAAGTTGAATATGGAGTCGTAGCGCAAGGAGACAACGTCCCTAAGCATGACAGATTGTGGGTTCGATCCTCACTTGAGAAAATTAAATATTTATTTAAATTTATGTTTTCATATATTCGCTTTGGTGACGAAGCGAAGCGCGGCGTTCAGTCCCGCCACTTAACATGCAATGCTTCCAGAAGTCAGCGGAAAGTGTCTTGTGTAGCGGAGAGAGGAGTGTCTTAGCACTAGGCCCCATCTGCCTACTCTGCTGCAAGCGGGAAACAGCGTGAAACTGAAAAAAAAATGAATATGTTTAATCTTATATATTAAATTTTATATCTCTTTATTGTAAATCATTTGGCAACGAAGCAAGTATCACGTATACGTTTTAAAATCAAACAATTTAAAAGGTTTTAATCAATATTCATCTATAATTTATCAGCTTTACAAATTAAAAGCTTTTTTCGCTAATTGTATTATGTAGGCTATAAACAGCTTTTCACTTTTGAGGCTGAAAATGCATTTACTATAAACTTTTAGAAGTGACTTTGCAAAATCGTGCCTTTTTATTCGTATCATTTATTTATAAGAAATACTATGATTGAAATACTATAAGAATAAACACATGTATTAAGCATTTTTTTAATATAAACGTCGCATTGTTTTTAGCTTTCTTTCATCAGCACAGCGTGACTTTTATCATTTGGCTCCTTCTGCTTTGGGATAAAATGTGAAAGTAAGAAAAAGAAACAGTACCAAAACAAATTGTATTTGTTTGTTATTGTCTATGATTCTGTCTGAAATATTTACTTAAATTTATATTTCCATTTCTTCGCTCTGGTGTCGAGGTTAAGCGCGGGGTTGAGTTCTGCCACTCAATACGCAATGCCTCCAATATTTGGCAGAAAGTGGGGAACAGGTTCCCTCTGCCTACCCTGCTGTGTGCGGGATACAGCGTGAAGCTGTCTATGATTCTGTATCTAAAAATCTTATCAAAGGAGCACTTTGTCTGTCTGTCCATCTGCCAAGACCATTTATCGCGAGACCGCGAGGAGGTATCAAATTGAAATAAATATCAAATATGCAGATCTACGGTCCCATGGAGTACAGAAAAAAACAAGCTTCTAAGTCAACGCAATCAAAAGATACCAGCATTTTTGCATAGGTTCCGCTGCATTTTGTATAAAATTCGCCTCGTAATCAAAACCTATAATGTACTTGCCGCCGACCTACAGTTATGAAATTTACCAAATAAAGGAATGTATCCGACATATGAAAATTTATAGATATTTCATAGAAAAAAAAATAAAACAAACTTATAATTATAGTTTATTTCATACAAAATGCGTGCACATGCGTGAAAACTTAAGTTTGTCAATGTTTTATAAGTTGTACTTCCCGTTGACCTACAATCCTGAAATTGGTATGAAACCCGCGGTGCGCAAATCAGACTTGCACTTGACCAGTTTTTATATTTTATAATGCCAGTTCTAGTTTTAAAGTAGTTATAGGAAGATATGGTTAACATTCTATATATAGGTTATTTGATATGCTTTAGCTTTCACAACAATTACTCTGTCACAGAATAGCAGACGCTGAAATATGTTAATATTATTTATTATAGAATTTTCAATATCTATTATATTTTAAATGTAACCTTGCTGAATTACCTTCAGCTAAGTTTAACGTTTACAGTAGTGACATAGTGACCTACATCAAAAGTCTCTACGAACTATATATAATTATTTTTTTATAGAAAAGACAAGGTGTAAAGCGTAAGACTCATCTGATGGTAAGTAATCATCGCCCACGACCCCGTGGAACCTTTTAAGTTGGAAATTGAAACTTACGTATCCAGATAATAAGGATATATGATCTCGAACAGTTCCCCAGAACACTCTCCATGATATATGTGGTAGAGAAAGCACAACGAGGAAATATCTCTTTGCAAAGCCTTTTACAGTTTATTAAATCGATGATAATTCGAACGGCTCTACTTTGTATTCAAGTAATTGGTTCAACCTGATACTGGGGTGCACAAGTCCAGAGACGAGAACAGTATTCCATAGGATGCCGAATCTAGGCCCTATACACAGCCAATTGGCTATTTCACTTCGTTTGTCAATATATAGATGGCATCGTAGCACTATTATGATGAAGTTGATTGAACGTTATGGAGACATATCTTCCACCTTAACTATTCAGTAAATGTTTACTAGACTGTTTTATATTTACATATTTCAACTTGGTGTTTGATTTCGCCATCTTTAAATGAGCGGCAACTGACTGATCTCTTTTCCTATTTCACAAAATACTAAGATGCATTAAGTTATAAAATATCTTTCTATATAACACTGCATCAAACATAATATATACTACCAATTTGATCAATATAATGTATTACCATTAAATTGTTAAATATTAATCGCTTAACATATTTCAATAACTATTTTCAATATTTTCAAACGCTTTCAATGGTTTGCAAATAAATAACCAAAGCTTAAAAACATAAATTAATTAAGTAATTAAACAAAACGAAAATTTACACATACATTTGTAATTTACAAACTAAAATCTTTGTTAATTACGTTTAAGTATCACAAACAGTAGACTAAACCAATTTTACTATAAGAGTGATATTTCAAAGCATTACTACTCTACATGTTAAGCTGGGCGGAGAGCACACTCCACTAAGCACATCGGTTCAATCGGTCACAGTGTATAACACATTATGTTTTATTTACGACACTTTGAAGTGGGGCATCCCCCTGAAAGGGTTAATTAAGCGTAAGATCCACGCGATCGGTGAACCGAGAGATCGTGTTAAACAAATTAGAACGTATTATTGAGCAAAGAACTCGCTCTACATATAGCGCGACGAATATAACTTTTAGAAATAAATATGTGCATTTTCAGTTTTATATATTGTATTAAATGTTTAGATCGGATTTTTTATGTATGTTATTTTGAGTTATAGTTGCTGCGTCCCATTGAACGAGACTGTTGTTGATTCAAATCCCGCTTTTATTTTTTTCCTTCTCTTTTTGAGCATCAGGCTTTATCACGCATGGCATGGTAGTCAGAGGGAACCCAGTGTCTGCATTCACAAAATATATTTTTTTTTGTATCCTGCATATAGTGGAACTTAACGCCACACTTTATCTTGTTACCAGAAGGAGAAAAGTCGAGTGGGACTCGTACTCGTAGCCATTAAGTCACATGCTAGTACCACTATCCCACAACGGCCTAGTAATATTGATAATTATTGATATTTTATTCTTTTGCTTGTTGAATTAGCCTAGTTTGTCATTATACTTCACATAAAATAGTATAGATGAAAAATATTATTGCTATCGAATATTTAACTAAATAGATAAGACTCAAGGCTGAACCAGATTTTCACGTTATTATACAAAATTACGATATGACGACTCGCGAATTTAACCTATAACCACCAACCACCATTTTCCTACAGCAACCACGTACTTTATTCCCGACTGCTAAGGAAGGGTTATGTTTTTCGCGCGTATCTTGTATGTATGTAATATTCTTTATTACCTCGTATCTCCAGAACCGCTGAACGGATTTACATATTTGAGGTATCGTTAGATTTGTATTAGCAGCCCAAGTGTTCTTAGATAGGTGACGTTAATAAAAATAATCATGGCGGCTGTGGTACGCCAAAGGACTTAGTGAAAAAAAAAACTTTTGTTTCGAATACTACAATATGGGTATCAAATTCAAGAACTTAATTTCAGGATTTCAAAATGGTATATCATGATTATCATTACCATAATAAATTCTAACAAAAAAAGGAAAAATAAAAAAATATTTGTAAAAACAAAAACCCCGGCTGCATCAAACTAAAAAGAAAACAAACAAGCCCAATAGTTTATTAGGATTAACAGTCGGGACCTATAAGTAATTGTTCAATCAATAAAATCTTTACCAGGAACCCCGCATAATTTAAAGAGGTCCCGACCGTTAATCCTAATAAACTATTGGGTTTGTTTGTTTTCTTTTTAGTTTGATGCAGTCGGGGTTTTTGTTTTTACAAATATTTTTTTATTTTTATTATATAATATCAGCCACATGAACAACATTCAAATATCAATTAAGAAAATAATAAAAGAATTTAAATAAACTATTAATATTATAAACATTTACGTACATTAAAGAGAGTATTAAAGTAATAAATTTCCCTTAAACGTATGATAGAAAGTTTCCTTACCTGAGTTTAACTTTCCAAACGTCCTATAAGCTGGGAAGTTTAGCTTACGAAGCTTTTGTTACTGTTGGCCCACATCCAATGAAGAGACTGTTCAATATTCTAATAGAATGTTAAAATTGCATTTCTTTACAAATGATTACATAAATCATATAATCCCACTAATATTATAAATATGAAAGTTCGTGAGAATGGATGTTTGTTCCACTAGAGTAGAAGAAAAAGAAAAAACAAGAACAAGAACAAGAAGATCGCAAGAACTACTGAACGGACTTAGACGTACATACTTTATAATAATACAAATTATAAATTAAAATATTAGTTTTTGGTTACTTAATACAATAACCATATGAATTAATACATAACAATAGTCATAAAAAATCCTAGTAGCACAGTAGACGAAATCGTATATAAAAAAACTCACGCACACCATTAGAAATCCCCTTGATTGATCTCACCACCACAATACACAGTTCTAACGACGGTAAACCTTTTTTTTCTGAGAGCTTTTCTCCGCGCCGCGGAACACCTGCCAGAACAAGCTGTTAGTTCCCCACCAGTATTGACAGAAGACCAACATAGATACATAGCCGTCAATTCCACCATTAGAAAAATGGTTTACAAACAGAATTGGCTACATCCTAAAAAGAGCTTCTATTAAAGATATTTAAGCCTTACAAGAAAATGAGCTAGTTCTTGAAATGAGTAAAAAGTAGTATACCTTTGCAGTATAGGAATAACTAGATTGTGACTTATCATACCTCGGTCACACAAAGAGGAGTTTAGATGTGTGGATGAAAGAATACATCTCTAATGTCAACAGTGAACATGTACGAAATTCTGTTTTTAAGCATACATAGAACTCAGTTATAAAAACTTTACAGTCTCAAACCCACCACTACAGAGGACTTGTCCTCGCGTACTGTCCCCGCGTACTGCCCTGGATTTTTGCAAAATGAGGTGACTATATTTTGATATAGTCAGCTCATTTTGCAAAAATCCAGGGCAGTACGCGAGGCAATTAAAAGTCTTTGGCAGTAATTTAATAAAACAAAGCACGGAAGATCATAATCAAAGAACCATACCTGTACCATAAGTGTTCGAAACGTCGGGTTTCCGACAATGAAATACTAAATAATTTTAAATATAAGCAATTTTAAATATAAATCATTTTAAATATAAGTCCTTAATCGTTTACGGAGCCAGATTGGCCGATGCAAAGAACATTTTGTGAAATATATGGTAAGGTACGCACTGAAGGATGAATCCACCTGCGACTGTGGCGGCAACCCACAAACGATGGCACACTTACTCTCCTGCCCCAAATGTCCATTCTCCCGTTCATATGGCGACTTGACTAAGCCAACAGATACCGCAGTCAACGTGGCTAAATACTGGCAAAATATAATCAGAATTTTTTCAAGCATTGACACAAAGAAGAAGAAATCCGGTCCGATTAAGAGTTTCATTTTAAAGTTTAAAACATTTAAAATACTGTGTACGTTTATATTTCAAAATAAATTATAACTTAATTGAACATTTGATTTATGCTAGTGAAAATGTAAACATATCAAATTGGAAAGAATATTAAAAACAAAATTACAAATTTACAATATTAACTAAATAAATAAATGAGGCCGGTCGTGGCGCAGCGGCACGAGGTGTGACTGCAAAACCGACTGGTTCTGGGTTCGATTCCCACTCGAGGAGATGAAATATTTACTTAAATTTATATTTCCATTTCTTCGCTCTGGTGTCGAGGTTAAGCGCGGCGTTGAGTTCTGCACCTCAACACGCAATGCCTCCAGAATTCGGCAGAAAGTGGGGAACGGAGTGTCTTAACACTAGGTTCCCTCTGCCTACCCTGCTGTGTGCGGGATACAGCGTGAAGCTAATTTAATTTAATTTTTTTTACAATATTAACTATGACAGTTAAATGCACACATGCACACATGCAAAATTGTATTATTAAATTAATCTTTTTAATTTCAGTAGCAGTATCGTTTTATACCGCAGATAGACCACAATTTATGAAGTTCTTAAATTTCATTTTAATATTATTTTTATGTTGATTAAAAATAATATTACATAGATACAATTAATAGAGGTCATGCTGGCGCAGTGATACAACTATTGGAAACGCGATAGTTGTAGGTTTGATTTCTAGCTAAGCATATTCACACTTTAAATAATTAAATTATTTTCATTTCCCCACACTGGTGATACAAACCGAAATAAGAAATAAGAAAATCTATAAATCTTTATTTTGTAATTTTGATTGATCGTTTTTCCTACATATAATAATTTGAAATTATTTTTATTCAATTATGCAAATAGAATAAGTGCGGCATTGAGTTCCGCCACTCAACACGCAAGACTCTAGAACTCGGCGGAAAGTGGGGAACGGAGTATCTTAACACTAGGTTCCCTCTGCTACCCTGCCATGTGCGGGATACAGCGTGAAGCTCAAAAAAAAAATATAATGCATATATATAATTTGTGTACCTTTGGTGATGTCTCAGCTTACATCATTAATTAACTAATTAAACATGAAAATATTTAGACCACTGTATGTGAACAAATAGCATATTAGATTATAATTAATTATTATTATATATAATGTATTACATTATGGTACCAGTGGATTTAGTATGAATATTGAAAAATTATGAACCATTTAACAACTAATTTATGATAATAATCATCAGAATAATGTTTTAAGTCCTTCCACCTTCTATGCTATATGCGGGATGCAGCGTGAAGCTCAAAAAAAATTAAAAAAATACACAAACGACAAGTGTCAGACCATAGTAAAAATTGTGGGGATGCAATACCCGGCGTAAAAGAATGTATATAATCTTTAGTAAATAAAAATCAAATCAAATCACGCATCAATCAAACTCACGCTGTACCCCGCACACAGCAGGGTAGGCAGAGGGAACCTAGCGTTAAGACACTCCGTTCCCACTTTCTGCCGAATTCTGGAGGCATTGCGTGTTGAGTGACAGAACTCAACGCCGCCCTTTGTCTCGACACCAAAGC
Source organism: Heliconius himera (assembly GCA_021202915.1). Lineage (NCBI taxonomy): Eukaryota > Metazoa > Arthropoda > Insecta > Lepidoptera > Nymphalidae > Heliconius > Heliconius himera. The sequence continues at coordinate 176,706 of JAJHJA010000735.1, forward strand.
GAAGAAATGGAAATATAAATTAAAGTAATTATTAATTTATTTATAAGAGTAAGCTTTATTTTATCTGGCCCTCCTTTTATAATTACTGACACTAATGCATAGCTCTGCTTGAGCATTATGAACTGCACATGTAACTGGAAAAGCTCATCTCAAGTTTCTTTTAATAGAGCTATCAAGTAAATTTTATTGGCCTATGTTGGTTTCAGATTTAAAGTTTCAAAGAATATGTTGGTTTTGTTTGACGTATCTGAACTTTTTATTATCTTTCTTATTATTAGCTTAGACATAATGTAAATTTTCTAGGAGTTTTAGATTTATTTTATCAGCTTCACGCTGTATCCCGTATACAGCAGGGTAGGCACAAAGGGAACCGAGTGTAAGACACTCCGTTCCCCACTTTCTGCCTAATTCTGGAGGCATTGCAAGTGGCAGAACTCAACGCCGCGCTTTACCTCGATACCAGAGCGCAGAAATGGAAATATAAATTTAAGTAAATATTTCATCTCCTCAAGTGGGGATTGAACCCACAACCAATCGGTTTTACAGTCACTGCTGCTTTGTGCCGCTGCGCCACTGGCCTCATAAGTCTACAAAACTTGTTTATGCAAAATATTAAACTGAAATAAAGCTTTTAAAATTTTAAAATAGATATAAATACAAATACAAAGGTAAAATGTGAAAACATACTATAAATGCTACAGTTCCTAATCCTAAGCGATGACCGTGGCTTGGATCGTATTGCTAAAGATGGAAACGTTTAAAATCGAATCAAGGGAAACACATTAAGCCTCAGGACAAGGATATGGAAGAAATAAAACATAGTTAGACAGGTAACCTAAAAGTACATATATTATAAAAATATGCTTTTGCAAACATATATTTTATATATTATTTACTTTTAATGCTACCATTTTTTGTTAAATAATCTAAATTAAGTCAGATTCACGCTCTAATTCCGCACACAGCAGTGTAGGCAGAGGGAACCTAGTGTTAAGACACTCTGTTTCCTATTTTCGTAACTTAACACCGATCTTTGGTTCGACACGAGAGCGAAGAAAATATAAATTTAAGTAAATACTTTATTTTCTCGTAGGGGATCGAACGCACTATCAATTACATTTACAGTCACACACTCGTAACCCTGCGCCGCTACTGGCCTCAGTAATATGATACAGTATATATTTATCATGAAATATTTTCCTTTTCCTATATACTTTTTCGATTATATATGTATACTATAAACAAATCACAGAAAGATTACACAGATAGTCTCAATTCTTTGTCGACGAGAACGTGGAGCGACGCAGCCGTGTCGATTTGTCGGCAGGCTTTATTTCCGTCTGTCGCGTGGAAATATGATAGCGGGCTATATTTTATTTTATTTTCAATATTGCAGTAATCGAAATAGGAACACGGATCTCTGGTTTGCCCAACGAGAATGTGTATTGTGAGCCTGAGGTTTTTAACGCGCTGTGGGTTGTTGTAACCTTTTTTTTTTTGGTTGCCGTTGCGGGCAATCATTTGGTAGAAAAATAACATAACCTGGCTGTTTCTGTTTTAGTAAGCTTTGCTGAAATATTTCGAATTTAAGTTTCAATACACATTTGAACAATACGAAAATTTTACAATGTGTTATTAGCGTTTATTATTATAACGAAATTATTAATCATTTTTGTTTACTTGCGGGAGTATATGTTATTTGAGATTTATCTCTAGCATAATGGTATATTATTGTAATTGCTATAAATTATAAGGTAGGTACAGCGGCACTTACAAAAGATTATTTTTTAAGAGATTTAAAAGTTTTCTTTTTATTAGCAGAACTAGAGAATTTAAAAAATGTAAAAAAAAGTATCTTAATTTAGTTTTATACCTAGAGAAACCTCTTTTTAGCACGGTAGAATAATGGAAACCAAGGGCATGCTTTCTTTCGTGGCCATAGAACCCACAAAAAACATGTACAGCTGTCCTGACACGAAACATTAATGCTCTTCTTTAATATTATTATCATCGATCGATATAAATATATTAACATCGATCATTTATGGAGCTTATACACAGATGGTACCAGAGCAAAGAAATGAATAATTGATTTTCCCGAATGGGAATCGAACCCACAACCGTCGCTTCACAAACACTTTTCTGTACCCCTGCGACCACGACTTTTTCTATATAATATACTAGCGGCTTCGCCTGCTTGAACTATACGAATATTAATTAAATATATTTATTAAATGATTTACTGTTTAGGGGGTGAATTCAAATGAATCTGATTTTTTTTTAAATCCGTGCCAATTTAAGGATTCTTCCATACAAACTCTCAACCCCCATTTAACCTCTTCAGGGTTAAAATTTTTTGAAATCCTTCTTAGTGGGTGTTCACATTATGAAAATAAACATCTGTACATATTTTACGTATCTACCATTAGCGGTTACGGCTGTGCGTGCGTCTATACATCAGTCAGTGTCAGTCAGTCATCCTTTTATATATATAGATAAAGACCGAAAGATGATTATTATATACTGTATAGAATATATATCTGACAATTACGCTCATTGGAAAAAATAACCTTGTTTTTTACACGTACGTATAGATGAAGTTATTGTAATATAAATACTAAAAACATTAAACTGTACAAATCATGATAGAATTAGATACCTATTTAAAAATACATATCATTTTATATAACAAAACATTATTAATTATTAGTATTATCGCACAATAACGCACAACTAAATTTGTAAATAGTTCTATCGGCAGAAACTAATAGTTATATTTTATTAAAGCGAAACTATTCGAGGCCTTCGTGGCGCAGTGGCGCAGTGTACCTGTAAGCGCGATGGCGATGGGCTAGAGAATAATAATTCATTCTCCGAAATGGGAACTTCGGAGAATTAATGATTATTTATTAATATCGACATTTTCTCGCTATGTTAACATGGCAAAACGCGGCGTTTAGTTCCGCTACTCAACACGCAATGTCTCCAGAATTCGACAAAAAGTGAGGAGTGGAGTATCGTAACACTAAGTTACCTCTACGTACCCTACTACTTACGGGATACAGCGTGAAGGTGAAAAAAGAAAAAATACACATAATATATTACTAACTAACAACTACATTCGGACATTTCATATGATAATATAACACGATGGACATATTTATGAGCGTAATAACTCCGATAAGTGAAATCCGATTTCACATTAAATCACACAACGCTCATACGCCTACGCCTACAATTATAACGTCAATAGTCGAGGTGACAATGAAGAAGAGGCTGTTAACGAACCAACGTGGCCCGCCGAGTTTATTATCAGGACAAAGCAGAGTGTTTTCCACGTTAAATTGAGTGTAGAGAGGCAATCCGGACTGGACGTGTGTTTCCGACACCGACAGACAGATCGAGTTTTTTAATTTTTGGTGCTGCGTTCACACACACACACAGGTATGCGCACTCAATACTCCGTGTTGTTTTGCTCTAGTTTTTTTTTTTCACATTGTGCCCGCTGCCAACTCCACTTTTCAATTAGATACGTTCGATGTAACATCATATAAAGGTAAAGCTGAAACTCCCTCTCGTTGCCATTTAGATATCTATTTGCATCGTATAGATTGTAGATTTCAATTAATATTATTTTTAGTATTGATCGGTATTTAGTTTCCGCTTATTAAAAACGATTTTGTGTAGCATTTTATCTTTTTTATATAATTACTGTAGTATACTTTTCTGTTAACTCTTTGTTGATGGGATGGGATGAAATCAAATCAGCTTCACGCTGTATCCCGCACACTGCAGGGTAGGCAGAGGAAACCTAGCGGTAAGACTTTCCGACGAATTCTGAAGGCATTGCGTGTTGAGTGGCGGAACTTAACGCCACATTTTTGCCCAGAGCGAAGAAATGAAAATAATCTAAATAAATATTTCATTACCTCGAGTGGCGATCGAACCTACAACCAGGCGACTTTACAGTCACACCTTGTGCCCCTGCGCCACGACTGGCCTCATAATTATAATTATACTATAAAACAGACTCACCTTGATTTAGTACTCCATTTTGTACCGAAAAACTGTGACTGCCCACGTATTATTAATACAATTATCTGATTTGACCAAATTTTATAGAGTGTCACTACTCCAACAACTAAGGCCATGGCCGCAGTCTTTCAACCATGAAAACGAATGTGATGACCTAAAGTCATGTTCACCCAGAGAATATAAAATATTATCGACTTTACCTTGACGAATACACAAAAATATTTTGCTGACGTAATGTGTGAATAAAATATATTAAGATATGTACGTTATTGTTATTTAAATATCAACTTCAGTTATCTGTGAACAATATTTTTGTTAATATATATTTTAATAAAGATATATATAGTGTACTGTGTAACTTTTATAGGCTAACTAAATGCCGGTGACAAAAGAACTATTATATAAACGGTGACAAAAGTGAGAGAGTTTTTTATCTCCTGATGGCAGCAAATCAGACCTTCAGCTAGTATATAAACCTATAGTGCCTTTTTCAACCGCCTGCCGTCTTGACTGTTGTACCCGCTCTCGTCTTTATTAATGTTTATAGGCGAGACCGGAAGTATAGCCAAAACCGGTAACTTATGTGTTTAATGTATGTATGTAATGTACGTATTTCAAGATGGCTATACTTTTATTGTCGCTATATAAAGAATAAATATATAAATAATAGTAATAATAAGAATTAAATCCGCACATTTAATCTATTTTACCACCTTTCAGAAATAGACAAGGTTTAAATCGTCACGTAATTTCCATCAATATTTAGATTATTACCAAAATAGTGCACCACAAAATGTCAATGACATCAATATAATGTTATATACAAGTAGGTACGCCCATTCGTCTTAAGAGCCCATACATATTTGAAATTATACTATCAAGGTAAAACCACAAATTATGGTGTTGTAAAGAATAGACAATATTCATTTTTATGTCAAAACTATTGATTTAATCTCCTTTCAATAGTAAATATGGTTGCACTCTAGAAAAAAATAAAGTTTTATTTGTTTATAGTTTATAGTAAACTATCATAGTAATTATTACTATTAAAGTTTTATTTGTTTATTTATACACTATGTTTTAAAAGAAAACTTTGGTAAACTTTTTAAAATATTTAACACTGGCTTATTAATTAAAGAATTCACTCTGGACCCATAAACAAATTCAAGATGTGAAAATTTAAGAGATTCATTGAAATAAACTACATTTTGCACTGTTTTAAGTTCACTTAATAATATTTGGACATCTTTGTTATTACTAAACCAATCCACTTCACTGGTAAATATAGTCATTGGCACGTCAACTTTTGAAACATCATATTCCGGAGGCGAAGAAGATGAGTATAATTCTAGATTTTTTCTTTTTCCATAATCAAACCGTTGAAATTTTTGTGTTGAATATCCTTGGACGAAATGAAAAAATACTTTAGCAGATGTGCCGCCTGGCAAATGAGCCGTTAATATTGGCAATTTCTCTGGTACTAAATTAGTAAGGGGTATCAATCCAAAATCTTTATAATATTCCAATTCACAAATAATTCTTAAAGGAGACGTCACATCACAAACTGTATTGTGAAATTTGTTAAAATTTACGTTAAATGGAAAAACTTCATACAACCGATTACTCTCAGCCCATGACATTACGCGGCTCAAATTTTCAGACCAGAAACGTATAAACGGATATTTTAAATACCGTAACCCAGCTACGGGAGCTAACAATATGGCGTGCCCAATTTTCTTATTATACTCGGGGCGCATACTGCACATCACGAACATCGCTGTAGTACCTTGTGAAAATCCAATATATGTTAGTTTCGAGAGATTTGTAATAGATAGTATATGATCTATACTAGCAGGCAGATCATGTGATCCTATTTCTTCATAACTAAAATTCCAATATAATTCTGAAGGCAGATTATTGATATGTCCTTTGCTATATCTATTACCTCTCGCGTTTAAAAGCCAGACGTCATATCCGGCGTCTGCCAATTGGTAAGCCAAAGAATATTTCGGTCCTAGCACCAGCCAGCTGTCCGAAGTGTCTGCTATACCATGAACTAGTAACACAGGTGCACCCTTTCCTGGTATGCGGTATAAGTTTAATTTATACCCGTCGTCGGTGATTACGGTGTGGGTCTCCGAAGGGTAGTTATATTTCTGTAACAGCTGCACAGAATCCAAAAACGCGTCTGAATTCAAATCATATTTTTTAAATATTTTATTTAACTTAAATATGCCACTAGAACTTCTAATATTCAAACATATCGTCCAATACACCAAAAATATAAAACGAAAAATATCCATCGCGTACAATCGGAAATCACATGTTACCGGAACCACGAAACTAAAAGTTATGATCACGAATTACAATGCCTTAAGGTTATTCTTAAGACGAAATAAACTTGAAAACTAGTTAATAGTAAGTCATAAAATTTGACAATGAAACGAATAACCTTTTAATTATTATGTAAGCTATAGTGAAATCGACGTTAATAACGTAATATAATATGTGCGTTTATACTTTAATACAGTTCAATAAAATTAAAAAAAATAATACAAAACAGGAAATGTGTAATAATTGTTTTTTTGGTAAGCAATAAAAAATATGTTTTTATAATAGCATATGTTTAAAGATATGTTGTAAGAACCAAGCAAATTGTGGCACCAATTAGACGTACTGGGAAAAGTCGTTGAGGGTTCAAATGTAACTTGTCTACATTCACGCTATGGGATATATAGCAGAGCATAACAGATCATAGAAAACTTTTTGCCAAGTGGTAAAACTCGCGGTGAGTTTTATGCTTTGTCCTACTAGAGTGACACAAAATAATTTAAAAAGTATAGAATATTTTATTTTCCGTGGATTGATCGAACCTAGAACTATCACGTAATCATAAAACGCTCCTACTATACCACGATGCACGACGAATAAGTAAGACAAGATCAGGCAGCATGTTAATAGACACAATTTCTCTTTGTTTGTCGATATGTGCAATATGAAATAGTTTTCAAATTAGATAGGTAATTAAATTAAAAGTTAAATCAGCTTCACGCTGTATCCCGCACACAGCAGGGTAGGCAGAGGGAACCCAGTGTTAAGAAACTCCGTTCCCCACTTTCTGCCAAATTCTGGAGGCATTGCGTGTTGAATGGCAGAACTCAACGCCGCGCTTAACCTCGACACCAGAGCGAAGAAATGGAAATATAAATTTAAGAGATAGGTAATTCTTATCACAAATATAAAACGGTCACTTTTTCAACCGATTGATAAACGCAATATTAGGTATATAATACAACCGGAAGACTATTGAATAAACTCGGAAGTTATTTGCATGTTTGAGTACATCGATGCTTCGAAAATGTCAAGTTCATCCTCATAAGTTGATAACCTATCCTAAACTTTATATTCTTATAAAACAAAAGATAAGTACTAATCGGACTAGCCTGCCGAGGGTTCTGTACAAATTTCATGTTTCTATTTTCACGGGAAGTACAATGAGGCCAGTCGTAGCGCAGGGGCACAAAGTGTCACTTGGTTGAGGGTTCGATTACCACTCGATGAAATATTTTATTTAAATTTATATTTCCATTTTATCGCTCTGGTGTCGAGGAAAACTTTGCTACTCAACGCGTAATGCCTCCAGAATTCGGCAGAAAATGGAGAACAGCGTGAAGCTGGTAAAAAATATTAAATTCAGATTTTCAGATTCATTGCCTTTAATACAATGTAATAACAATTCTTTATCGTACACAAAATATGTTAGTTAGTTTATTTTAATATATACATAGATCTTCAGCTAACATAATGTGCAATCGCGGCCTCATCACTGCTAAGTGTATATATCAAATATTAAGAAAGAATAAGCAGAAAGGTGCAAAAAGTATCTAATAAATATCATTAAAATATCAGAAAGATATTTATAATGTAAAATACTGTTTAATATATAGATACGCAAATAAAATGCTTACAAAAAATCCAAATATATATACAATATACTGCACAAAAACAATATAATACAATACACTATACAAAAATTTATACAAATAAATATATAGCCCGATTATATAATATATATATCCATACATATAACGCACAATGTGTTCGGACTTAGAGTATTGCCCTAGACTTTTCGAATCTGTGGAAATGGAGGTGTTGGAAGTAAAGAGTATTCGACCCCAAGGACTTAAATCGTTCTTTGAGTTTCAAAGGAGTGCTAGGATGGTAAAGGATAGTGTAAAAGAGGGAAAGAGAATATAAGTGGCATCAGTCTTTTACGGTTGGCCGTATTTGTAGCTTCTTGGAAAGTGCTCTATAGGTCTAGCGTTAATTTCATTGAAAATACGCCGAAGAAGAAGCATAAACTTTTTATAAATATTTTCCTAATTTTTTTTCAGTGTTCCAAGGGAATCATTTGTTATTAATTTCAGCTTCACGTAATCTTAAGAAAATGGCCTTAATAAACGAACAGACAGACCGACAACAAACAGTATCGTTTTTTTGAGATAAGGAACTCTAAAAATATAGAAATATCGGTGATAATGATCAATGTTAATCAATAGTTATATACAATATATAAATATAATTTTATATATTGCTATATAAGATTTCGATTAACTAAACTAAAATTATGTAACTTAATTAATCAACTTAAAATATGTTAAGGACAATTTTAAATTTAAAAAAAAACCGGATAAGACAAAACTGGATAAAACACGAAACAACATATTTTAATAGCAAAGCAATGGCCTTCATAATTTAATTGATTATTATAATTAATTATTAAAGTTCATGGTTCATGGTTCACGAGGCACGTCGTAGCGTCCATGCCTCTCAGGCACTAGCGTGTGACTGTACTAGCTCAACCTACCCTGCTACGTGCGGGATACAGCGTGAAGATGAAAAGTAAAAATTTATGGTAAGCATATATAATTATTGTCATATGGAATACAAGAAAATATTTAACGTTGCAAGATATAATTTTTGTTACTTATTTATGGTAATATGTAGTAATTCATCTTTATTTAGTCATATTAATTAAGCAAAATACCTACTAAGCATCCGTCGACAGTATTTATGCAAATTAAAAATATAGTCTTATTTGTTTGTTATTATATCATTGCTAAAGAGTTTAACATTTATTTTTAACATTTTTAAAGTGTTATTCCACACTTTGGAAAGAATATTTTTTCTACGTTTTCTAAATAAGTAGCTTAACATTTTTTATGGGTTTGTAATATACATGCAATTCAGTTTATTCTAAGTATTTATTATTATTTATTGAGTGGCCAGGTCAAATCAAACAACAACCAAAACAATCACATATTGTACTCTCGCTATAACAATACATTGTTTTGATAACATATCTTCTTAGAATTCTATTTATTATAAGAATAACTTCTTTTACTATTTTAGTAAAACTTTCACAACTCATAAGTTACAGTGGGTGAATTGGTAAGCCAGTGTGTGTTTAAAATGTAAAGGCAGCCAAGGCAATAACCAGTGCCTACCTTACTATATAATATATTTTTGTACATACAAGTTATTATAAGTGAGTATGAAATTTAAAAAAAAAACATCTTCAAGGTTTTTTCTAAAACATTCAGAAAAAACTACTGTTAAGACACTCGACCGTACCCGCACTTTCCACCCGATTTTCAAGACGTTGCATTTCTAATGGCAAAACTCAACGCCGCATATTGTCTACCAGAGCGCGGAAACCAAAATAATTCAAATGTAATCAATCCCCCGACGTTTTAATTAACCGTGAGACATTGTCCAACTACACCATGACGGCCTTGCCTCAAGAATGGTGAGTACGAGACTTAAAAATCAAATAAATCAATTTTTTTTTTCCATTCATTATGGCTACTTAATTTATTTAAGAAAAAAAAGTCAATTTTAAAGTTCATTAAATGCACATGAATGTCTAAAAGCACAAATGTGTATTATTAAAAGCAGCATTTCATGTAGGAACACAAGTAAACTTTTGCTGGTGAAATACCTAGCTTTTCCAGGTTTCAAAACTCCGCTGCACGTCATATAAACAGGTTAAAAGTTAATAGCTAACTGCAAGCAAAATAAAGTTGTTAGGACAAACATTTACCTAGAGTAAAATAGTAGAGCGAATGTCCTCTGTCGTGAACGTCAATTCACTTATAAGAGTCGATCACGTTCACTTGATACTAAAAGCTACTAAAAGCCCTCCATAAAAGCAATAATTAAATTGAAGTAACGCAATTTAGTAAGGCGATGCCGTCAAAGGTGGTACAAGGTACCTACGTCTGTGCAGCATCACTGATATTGAATGGATCGTAATGTTATATATTGTGACATAACGGCTTAAAATATTTAATTTTCTTATAATTTTATACAGTAACATTATTTTAATTACATACAAAATTATTAAATAGCTTTTTTAAATTTAAATTTTGGATTGTTAGACAGCGCCCGAAGCAGCCCGCAGTAAGCACAAATGTTATGGTTACAATCTTCACTCGGAGAATAAGTGTAAATAATATAAAATGTAATATTTACACACATTTCGTTTTCCTAATCTGATAAAATAAAGTAATCTCAAAATTGGGCACAAGTGGAAAAATATCCTATTATTACGTCGTTTGTTTACCTATTCTGCTGCACGCGAAAGATAAGAGAAACAAAATATTTTCGATGTACTCAATTCATTATTTTTTAGCTTAGCACCACTTAGTCACATGAGATCTTTGAAATTTAATTAATAATAAGTTAATAGAATTTCATATCTTTAATTACGTATTACTTACAATTATAAAAATAATTAAGGAAAATATTATAACCCAAAAAAAATATTAAATTACATTTTTAGTCATCCAGTGATTTCGATAATTTTTTATAATGAAAAAGGTTAATATTTTAAAATATATAGATACAATATTCATATGATATTTTATATTCTGATTCGAAACCTAAACATTACAGAAAAAGTAACTGATACATAATGTTTGTTTGTTTTAAAAAAAATTGTAAGCACAATGCTATACGCCGTTGTCACAACTTTAAATAAAGAAAACCTTTAAAAAGGGAACTGTCAATGTCACTTTTCAAATTGTCAATGTGCTGATAACTGATAACGTCACAACATGCGAATTTAAACTATAACAAGTAAACAAAACGATGTAATTACTTTAATGTGACGTTCCTCTTTTTATGTACATAATGAAGCTTCGCCTTATTATCTGCTTACTACGAAATTGTGCTCAAGGTTGATTATAAGCAACAGTAGTTACCATTTCATCAGTTACATTATGAACTATAGGAAAGAAGGCAGCTGTTTATATCATACTTCGACTGTAATAAGAAAATATGTCGGTCCTAAGCAACGTAATAGACAATTGTGGAATGCAAAAAATAAGAAATGAATTTACTAGACTAGGAGGTAAATATTTAAGTTAAATGATATGTTATTTTTAGTTAAATATCGATGAATTCATGTTTTTTATTTCATAACTATTTTAAAAGCAAAACTTTAATTTGCAGAAAATATTTCATTAAAAGTAGTAATTAAAGACAAGGTTAAATTATTAAAATATTGCCACATGTTAAAGCAAACAATGCCAATGTTGACTTTCTATATTTAAAAGAATAAATTAACATTTTTCCACTTACCATATGTTGAACCTTTGCTAGTTTCGTTTGGAGAATATTAATAAATACCAATTAATTTTTTCAGATAAATGTTACTTAGATAATGCTGGAGCAGTCCTATATCCACAAAGCTTGTTACATAAAATCAATGAAGATCTCCTAAATAATGTATATTTAAATCCACATACTGATAAGGAGACAAGGGATTGCATAGAGCAAGTTAGAAATATTGTTCTTAGCCATTTCAATACAAATACATCAAATTATAGTTTAATATTTACATCTGGCACCACACAATCATTAAAGCTAGTACTAGAATCATTTAAATTTCATGGTAGTGACGAAGAAGATAGAGGTTCCTTTCTATATCTTATTGATAGCCATACATCAGTTATAGGTTTAAGAGAATTAGCCAATGAAAAAGATGCAGATGTCATCAACATTTCTCATAAAGAGTTTTTATCATCACTAAAACATCCAAATAAACCTAAAACCTGTGAAATTAAAAATAATAATTGCAATAATAACACATTATTTGCTTATCCAGCACAAAGCAATTTTAATGGGTACAAATATCCCATAGATTGTATAGAAGACATTAAAAAAGGTTACCTGAATGACTTTTTAAAGAGAAAATTATGTGCTGTTAATTGCAATTGGTATGTTTTATTAGATGCAGCGTCTTTTGTCGCTACAAGTGTTTTAGATTTATCTAGAATACAGCCTGATTTTGTGTGTATGTCATTTTATAAAATATTTGGATTTCCAACTGGCTTGGGAGCTTTGTTAATAAAAAATAGCAGTGCAAATGTTTTGAGCCAAAAAACATATTTTGGAGGTGGAACTGTTGATATAGTTCTAAGTAATGACAGTTTTCATGTAAAAAGAGATATACTGCATGAAAGGTATTATTATTTTTATATATATTTTTATATTTTTTTTCATGTCCAATGATGTCATTGTGACTCAGTGAAACAACATCTTAATGTTAGCTCAATGGTTGTGGGTTCAATTCTCTTAAACCTTTTCATTTCACCATTCTGGAAAAGAAAATGTAAACAATCATTTATGGCATGTGTATATATTTTATGCATATGTTAATCTGTTAGATTCATAATAGTATAAAATCTATATAGAATTATGTAAAAAAAATTTCTGCTTATAATTTTATTAGGCAACACTTATTTAGGGGCCAGTCCTTACCCTCTGTGTAAACGCAGTAGATGCGACAGGTTCTATTCCCTCTCAGGGTAACAAAATATTTAATATTTTAGTTCTCCTTCTCTCAACAAGCAATGCCTCAAGAATTGGGCAGAAAGAGGGGAGCCAAAGTTTCTTAATGGGAAATGGAGTGTCTTAACTTTAGATTCCCCCTTTCCTCCTATGAAAGTCTTATGAACAAAGTAGTATCTTATGTACAATCTTATGTGTACAATATTTTTAAGTAAAGAGTGAAGGATGGTTAGGTTAAGGTTGGTCTGACCTACAAAATGTAGAACATACATGATGAAAAAAAATTCTAATTTAAACAGTAGTAAAGTTGTATTTTAACATATTACATTATAATATAAACCAATATACTTTTTATTCTAAAAATTCAATTAACAACTTATAATGTTTTTTTCAGATTTGAGGATGGTACACTGCCATTTTTATCAATTATCGCCTTAAAACATTGTTTTGACACTTTTAACAGTCTTCTTCCTAAAATAGTCAATAATGATATTATGGCGACGATTTCTTGCCACACATTTCATTTAGCACAAGATTTGTATAAACAATTAATTAATCTTCGACATGAAAATGGAAGAAAAGCGGTTGTGCTGTATTTGGATTCAGATTTTAGTGACATAAATATACAAGGAGGGGTTCTTGCCTTTAATTTAGTAAGAGAAAATGGATCTTACATTGGATATGCTGAGGTAAATTATAAATAATTAAAGTTTATTATTGAGGCCAGTCGTGCAATAGGGGCACAAGTGTATGACTATAAACGTGACTGATTGTTGGTTTGATCTCCATTCAAGGAAATTAAACATTTATTTAAATTTTTCATTCTTCGCTCTGGTGTGGAGGCAAAGCGCGGCGTTGAGTTCCGCCACTCAACACGTAATGCCTCCAGAAAATGAGGAATGGAGTGTATTATCAAATTGTAAAGCAAATTATCAAAATTAATTTGTTTTTAGTCTACACGGTTCACAGTAGGTAGAAGGAACATAGTGTCAAGATATTCCGATATATGCTTTCCGCCCAATTTCGAGACGTAGCTTGTTGAATGACGAACATCAAAATAATTTCTTACGAGTGGAGATTGAACGCACAACCATCGCATTTATTGTAAATCACTGTCCCAATGCGCCCCAATGGCCTCTAATCTAAAATAGTAGCAAATTAATTGTTTAATTAGATAGTCTGAAATTGCGGTATTATTATAGATATTTTTACATATGTCAACAATGCAGACAGTGTTCGTACTGTATTGACGAGCAACATGTAGGCTTTGGCCCCGAAATCCTCGCGAATAGGGAGTAACGTGGGAAAAGTTGCGGTTACCGGCCTCGAGTGTCTACCGCCCAAACATTATTCTATTAAATACTAAAGTTTTTGTGCCCTCCACAGAATAACTGGGGGAACTAGGGCATCAACATTGTTACTAACAGAAAATTAAGCCTGAAAATTATAAAAAGATCAGTTCGAAACTAAAAGACAAAGCCCCCTCCCCCAAATATATATCTCGCCACGCCCACGCCAAAGGCCTTAGGCCCTTAGCTTACACTGGTATTTTCGGGACAATAAAAAAAATCATCAAATAAAAAAATACTAATATTTGCTTTACATGTTTTACAGTTTCAACACATGGCAGAATTGTTTAACATAAGCATAAGGACTGGTTGCTTTTGCAATTCGGGAACATGTCAAAGACATTTAAAAGTTACTAACAGTGAAATGAAGAGTATGTACAAAGCTGGACACAAGTGTGGTGATGAAGTCGACTTGATAAATGGGAAACCTACTGGGGCCATCAGAGTGTCATTTGGGTATTACAATACTTTTGCAGATGTCGATAAACTTATTCTAATGATTACTAAATGTTTTGTTAGACAGCAATATAAACAGCCAATTCGTCAAATGGTACATTACAATAAAGAACAAAAAACTAATGGAGTTGCATTGATAGAAAAAATATCAAACCTTATAAGTGATAGATTCTTTAATCCTACAGTTCCTGATCTACAAAATATACAATCGAAAATTATTTTAACTGAAATGGCAATTTTTCCTATTAAATCGTGTGGTGCTTTCAAAATTAAGTCTGGATGGATGATAGGTTCAAAGGGATTTGAGTATGACAGAGAATGGATGATAATAAAAGATAATGGAGTTTGTCTCACACAAAAGCAAAGTACTCTCATGTGTAGAATTCAGCCATACATTGATTTTGAGAAGCAATGTCTTACATTGTATTTTAAAGGTAAACATAGATTTTTATTTTGTTATATTTTCTGAATGTGAAGTAAATTAAATTTATTTATAAAATAAAATATGCAATATAATTAAATATTATTGCTACATATGTCCAATTATATATATTGAGTAGCGGGTTAAATCAAACAATAGCATATACAAAATTACTTTCCAAATAATAATAAATATTTATTTCCTCAAAGAAAGTAACTACAGAGACCATGAAACCCCACAAATATACCACAAAAGGCTGACTAGTGTCTATGAAGTTTATCAATATTCCATTTTAAATTTTAAAAAATCTACATTCCAGGTAAACCTTCCATCTCTATCCCTTTAAATCCCACAATACAAACAAATTACAAAGAAACACAAGTTTGTCAAAGCAAAGTGTGCACAGATATAGTTAAAGGATATGATTGTGGTGACGAAATCGCAGATTGGATATCCAATTGCTTAGAAATATCCTATTTAAGACTAATAAGACAATCGTCTGATAGAATAGTTAAAGGTGCAGAACAGACAATGCTGTCACTGAGCAATCAAGCCCAATATCTATTAATCAATAAAGCAACAGTTAGATGGTTGAAAAATAAAATAAAAGATGAATCATTTCTGGACGATATTGATTCTATGGTTGATAGATTTAGGGGGAATCTCGTTATTGAATCGGTTGAGGAGCTTGTGGAGAGACAGTGGGAAAGAGTTGTTATTGGTACGCAAGAATTTAAGGTATTATATTTATTTATATGTTATTTTATATTAGAAACTGTCGTGGCCTGTTTGTAAATGAAAAAAAATATTTAATTATTTAATTGAAGCACAGCGTTGAATTCCATCGAAACGCGGAGTTTAGATTAGAATGCCTTAGCACTAGGTTCGCGGTTAAGCAAACCGAAGATATAAAAAAAGAAAATAAAAGTAATTAATACAAAATTTTGAGAATAGCTAAATAATTTTTTTCATGACAATTTTACATCTAAATGAAAACGCGATAAAATAGGCAACGTTGGCGTCGGAAATTAAAAGGTAAGACAGATGCTAGGTGTAAACAGTAAGTCAACGTCTATATCACGTTGAGCACACCGGTTCTCGTTCGATCAGCGAAGTTAAGCAACGTTGGGCGCAGTCAATGGCGGTCGAGGAGCGCCGTGAGGTTTTAGTGCGTATTCGGAAGGCCTACTGGCCTATCTGCCAATCCGTGACCACTCGGGTCGGTATACGTAACAGGATTTCGTCACGAATAAAAAAAGGTGTATACAGTAAAAAAAGACAGTAGCTTGACAAAATGTTAATGTATTTATTTATTGTATTGCTTTTAGGTTGAAGGCCAGTGTTCGAGATGTCAAATGGTATGCATAGATCAAAAGACTGGAGAAAAGACTGTTGAGCCCCTTAGAACAATTTCTAGCGAATTTGGCGGGAAACTGCGCTTCGGTATATATTTAAGTTATGTTGGCCCTGCAAATGGTTGCAAAGATCGTATTTTAAAAATAAACTCTGAGATCATTCCTTCTTTGAAAAATGAATGTTAATAGATTATCAAGTTTTGCTATATTTGTTGGTTTGTTGCACAGATAACTATTGTTTTTGTTGTGAATTTTATTTGTATGTTTGGTATGATTTTTCTTATTTTTTTTATATAGGTATATCATTGACCTACTTAAAAATAATAGTTACTTATGATTGCTTCTTTGCAGTACATTTGCAGTATTAATTATAAATATTCAAATTTTTCATGGTGCTACTAACACTGCAATACTAGCAAATACACATAAAAAAAACACATTTACATATGTATTGTATGTGAATATTTTGGTCAAATATAAATAAGAAATATATATAACTTATCTACAATATGCCATTGGGATGCATCTGAATGTAAAACAAAGGTTGTGGGATTTATCCAAATTTGAAGAATTAATCATTTTCACTTCACAAAGTGATGAGTGTGAAGCTAAACATTTTAAAAAATCTACTATATATTTTAAATACAACTCCTTAACCGGATTTATTTGTATAATATATTTTTGGAAAACCAATGTTTCTAACACTTAGTAGTTTGACATAATAATTACGATCAACTTATAGACTCTGACTGGCGATGTGGCATCGCATCCAGTCTATACATACCATGGAACTACTGCAAAACAATTGAAACATTGAATTTTCAAAAATATATAATAGTAAATGTGATAAATCCCCTAAGAGTTTCAATTAAAATGTGTAAAAATCACGAAAATTAGAGAATTTACTTATGATCTTTTATATATACAATTCCTGAAATCCAATTATAGTTAATACTTAATATGTACTACAAACTATACTATATAGTAATATTCTTTTTGAAAGTACTTAAAATGAAATGTTTACAAAATTTTAAATGAAACTATCTTAACCGGATTAATTATATTTAGTATTTTTATACATTTTTGGAAACCCGATGTTTCAAACACTTTGCAGTAGTCCGTGGTCACGGGTAGAGTCTACCCCGTTAAAATAGTTTCATTTAAAATGTATAATAATCGTGAAAATCAAAGAACTTCTTATGTTTACAAAATATTTATATACAAAAGTATTCTAAACAAAAAAGTAATCTAAATCTAATATATTGCTCAATTTTGAAAATACTATAGGTATTTTATTTCTTAAAGCACTATTATTGTTTTAAATGTAATTAAATTTAATTGTCATGTTTTTCTTATTGTTGAAATTTATTAAATGTTATGATATTGCACAGTTGATTGGTTGTTGTCCTTTTATTTCCCTTGGCTCTGCTCCTTTTGAAACATCACTGACAACTTCAATTACTTCTTCATAGTTAGGTAAAGCCATTGTTTGAAGTTTAGAATAAATAAGTTTGTCATTAACAACAACTTCAAATGATCCTGAAATATAAACATTATAAATAAGATAGCGGTCAGTTCTGATGGATGGGCACAAATGTGTGACTGTGATAAGTTGTGAGTTCGATTTCCACTCAAGGAAATTAAAATGGTTGGAGAGTGTTGAACAGAAGTGCTATGTGCGGGATACAGCATATAGGTAAAAATAAAACATAAATTACTGGGAATAAATCATAAAACAATATTTTACCTTGTCTTCCTTTCTTGCAAAAAATTGTTGTGTTAGGATTAGTTTCCTTTATTTTTTCAGCTAATGCAAGGCAATGCCCTCCATAATCGCAAACTTTACTGTTAAATAAATATTACATATTAATGCTACCAATAATTTAAAAAAAAACATTCTTAAATTATATATGATAAACAAATTTATAATGATATTGATATTATGTTATTATTAATATCTGTGTTTAAAAAAATAAACTGCAAATAAGTGTTATTTTTATATGCAGTAACAAACCAAAATTCAATATCAATTTTAGTAGTCCGTGTGTTCTGTTCAAGTTCACTCATTTTTATTAAATGATTTTAAGATTTATTCCGCTTTTCATATAATATTTTTCGTATTTAACCATAATATACGTAAAGTTTAAACTGAAATTACATAAACAATACCAATAGATAATTGTGGTGACAGATGAATTGAGAATATTATTGTAATCAGCTGTCAGCCATTTGTCAGTCAGCTGATTACAACAATATGTCATAAGTCATGTCAAGTTTTAACCGCTGGGGAGGCTTGCCAAATGCTCACAAGCTCAAAGCACCCCGTGCAGCAGATCTTGTGGGCGTTTAACAAGCTTTGATAAGCGTATAAACTAGGCGTCACAAGCCAAGCCAAACACCCTGTCCACACGCTTGTGTCGGTGGGCTTGCTTAGAGTTTTAAACCATGTATAAAGCGACGTATCAGATATCAGCATAATATAGTTTCTACTTAAAAAAATTGAGTTACATCTATTAAACAGTAAAGTAGAAACAGTACGTTCTTTTTTTCCAACATCCATAAATAATATATCGACTTTAATCAGAAATTATATTTCATTTAAGGAGTGGACTAATTTCTCCACTAAGAACGATTGGATTAAGTTGATGTAATTTTTTAACAAATTCGATATCGGGAAAAAAAACATTTTCAATAAGGATTACTAACCAATATTTATTCTACATTGTGTAAGTTCTTCATACCATTCTGTCAATGTCAAAGAAATTGATTTTCAGCAATTTACAAAATTCAGTTAGTTGCCCTTGCTATCAGTATTTTGATACTCCGGAATGGATTTTTATAGAAAAGCCGTGAAATATATTGTTAGTTTATTAGTAAGTCTTATCACTTAAAATATAGTCATAGCGACTACTTAAAATTGCCTAACAAAATCCTTAAATGAATATATAAACAGCTTATTGCAGCAGTAAATATTGAATGAGTTCATCTTCATCAGCATCAATATGGACTACGATTATCTTATAAAACTGCTGTGTGTTGGTGATTCAGGTGTAGGAAAAACAAGCTTCCTTTATAAATATACTGACGGAGTTTTTCATACTCAATTTATATCGACAGTTGGAATTGATTTTAGAGAAAAAACTGTGGTTTGTACTATTTTCTCTCTCATGTGTCTATTATATTTTAATTAATGTATCTAAATTTTAAAATCCTCTAAATATTTCCCATAAAATAATTACTTACATTTAGGCTACAATATATAATCAACATATAATATAATTACATATACAATTTTTAGATATATCAACAGAATGCAAGGCAGCATCGTATACATTTACAGTTATGGGATACTGCAGGACAAGAAAGGTACACTTTACTCATTTATATAAACAAATGAATATTAAAAAGCTAATTAATCTTCAAATAACCTTTTTATACCTTTATTAGTCCACCTTTTGATAAACATTTAATTTAATAGATTCACAAAAGACACTTTATTAAGATGCCTTGTTTCCTACTTTTTGTGAAATTACTTTGAGTGGAGTTACTGTTATTATAACAAAGTTGCCACCTTGTTTAAGAAGATGAAAATATTTTATTCCCTCAAGTAGAGATGAAACCCACAACCTTCATATTTATAATATATTAATTTCCTAAATATATTTATTCTAATTGTAATAAAACTATTATCTTCATGATCTAATAATAATCATTATTTATTTAAATATGATAAAATCTATAACTGATATAGATAAGTCTATTCAAGCAGATATGGATAAAAAAATAATGGGTGGATCATTATGAGATTTTTTTATCTTTAAGTATGTGACTCATTTTGTAGAATAGGCAAAGAGAATTCACTCATTATTTTTCTTGAATAGATTTTTGTTAATTAAGTTTTTTTTTTGATTGACATAGATGTTTTTTTTCACATTAAATTGTTAAATTTGTGTTATATTTGTCACTCAACATTCAATATCTCAAATCAAAAGTGTCTTGAAATAAGATTCTTTCTGCATATTTTGCTATATGCAGGATATAGGGTGATGCACATAAGAAGCTAATTCATAACTTAAATACTACAACTTTTTATTTACACTTCCACAAATCAATATATCCATCTTTCTAATGTTTTCTTTTATATTACAGGTTTCGAAGCCTGACCACAGCTTTTTATAGAGATGCGATGGGCTTTCTGCTACTTTTTGATTTGACAAATGAAGCTTCCTTTTTAGAAGTTCGAAATTGGATTGAGCAACTAAAGGTAAATAATATATGAATTGTTTTTATATATACATATATATAATGTAATTTGGTATTTTTATTGTAATATGTGTTAACTATATAAAATTGAAAACTTTATGTTGAAAAGAGCAACTGTTGAATTTGTTGCCATCTTTATGTTTCATTGATGATGGAAAATGTATTTAGATTTAGCTTTTTATTATTAATTTACAATAAACTAATAATTGAAGTTTTTATACGGATTTCAAATACCTTTTTTATATAAGCATGGCTTAAGTTTCAAATACTTCAACTTAGATTAAAAAATATATTTTTATTACTATTATAGACTCACAGTCTCAGTGATGATCCAGACATTGTATTGTGTGGACATAAAAGTGACCTTCAAGAAAAGCGTCTAGTAAATCAGAACAGAGCGAGAGAGTTTGCAAAAAACTATAATTTGCCATATTTAGAAACAAGTGCCAAATCAGGACAGAATATTGATCGTGCCATTGAAATTTTACTTGATAAAATTATGTATAGGTAAGAAGCTTTTATTGTTCTTTTGTTTATTCATAAACAATCATGTTATACAGCCTATAGCACTCCTGAGGAATGTAGCTTTCATACAAAATAAAAAATAAATAAATCTGACCAGTAGTTCTAGAGAGTGTTCAAACAAACAAACAAACTCTTCCGCTTTATTATATTAGTATAGATTTATTAAATAAAACACACCACGGAAATTGGTGGAAATTGGTGACCTTTTCTGCTCTTTTTTTCCCTTTTGTTTTTTTTTGGGATTTTGACTCATATTTATATTTCAATATACTCATTCCTACAATAGAAGAATTAAATATTTAATTTGTTACGTTTTGCTCTATTCCAGTGGTTGAGTTGTTTTGTTTTGGATTCCATATTTTGGGTTTCTTCTCAATTTAGTTATCGCCTCTTGATCTATAAGAGAGATAGCCATTTTTAACATTTTTAAAGTGTTAATCCACAGTGAGGAAAGAAAATTACTTATTTAGAAAACGTATAAAAAATTTATATGTTTTCTAGATAAGTAGAGTTTCTTCCATCTTTAGGTTATAGTCTGTTATATAGGTCACAGGAGATTCAGTGGCTCGAAGAATGAACTTTCGGGACGGCGTCTTCTTCGGCATCGGTGCAGTACATGCATTCATTTGTATGCCTAGTGATCGCAAGGATAGCATGTAATATGTTGTTGTGTATGGCACTCTTGATCGATTTTGTCTGAATGATGATTTTCCTCTCCCATATCCTAGTCCTCCTTCTCTGTCTGTGGACCAAAATACTTTTTTTTCTTTTAAGGTGGCCACCTTAGAAATTTTACTACACAAAGAAATTAGCTCTAAAAAGTAAAAAAAACGTGTGTTGATGTTAAAATAATTTTTACTTTTTTGTTTTTGATAATTTTTTTCCTCAAAAAGAAGCACAATGTGTGGGGTCTATTGCCATTTAGATGATTGATTTTTTTCATTTTTTCGTTCTGGTAACAAGATAAAGCAGTGTGTCGTAAGTTCTGCTAATCAACACATAGTGTGCTGAGTCCGCGGAGTATCGGTGAATCCAGTGTTTTAACACTATTACTGCTATATATGTTGCTGCCTGCTGCATACAGGTTAGACAGACAACAGCGTGAAACTAAAAAAAATTTTTTTTTTTATTATTTCAGAATGGAAACGTCAGTGGAATACGCCATGCTGTGTGCATCAGGACGCCGACGTCAGTCCCTTCAAAGACTTCAAGCGCAGCAAGATCGAAAGCTGTGCTCATGTTAAAATAGTATTGTAATTTTTGATACATTCCAATTTTTCCTTCATATTTGATCGTAAATTGTCTCTATTCGTGTGCGGTGGCGTTCGTTTACTATGAAAATGATTAAATTTGAAGTCAATTAGACTGAAGTGTCTTAGGGTTGTCAGAATTGAATTTTGTAACAAAAACAAAAGACAAATTTAGCCCTTATATTATGTTTGTCTCGAAACTGCAAGGAGTTCTTTTACCTTATATAAACAAAATTATACGAATGTAACTAATATATACGAAATTTTGTATGACTTCCACGTAAAGCATAATAGAGTAATATGTGAAAATAGACCGAAATCGACTTATTGTATCACTTTTATTCAATCTTTTTAACAAACCAAACTTTGAATTTCTTAGTAACGATGCCTCGATTTTATACAATATAAATTTTGTCAATATTATATTAAAATAATGGCAACCCTATTAATTTTATCCACAATGTACAATGTACATTGAATTTAGGCCATAGGTCCATTTTAATATAATAAATAAAAACTTTTTAAAACCCCATGAATACTTGACAACTTAAAAGTATTTTTAACATTTTTAAAATGTTATTTCACATTTATGAAAAAAATACCTTTTAGAAAATATAAAAATTTAAACATAGCGGGCGTTATTTGCATCCTGTGTCTTTTGAAAACTATCACAGGGCTTAAAACGGTTTCCAAGATACGCGGTTTCAAATTTCAGAATATATGTAAAATTTTTACATGTTTTCTAAAAAAGTGACTTTATTATTATATCTTTTCTATGTAATAAAATTGTGGAAATGTAATTTTTTTATATAAAATTCGCTGTTTATAAATAACTACTATATATTTAATGTACAAAACTGAGAGAACATAACAACTATAATTATTTCTCTGTTCTTACATTTTGGTCCCAACAGACGTTGAATATTAGATAGCGGAACTAAACGCCGCACTTAAACAAGCTAACATTACCGGGATCTGTATCCATCCTAATGATATCTAATTTGTATTTCATTTACAGTCACATATTTCATAAAGACATTCATTTATCATTCTTTTTTGAATTGTATTATAAAATACTTAAATTTTAGTAACTATATAATAAAATATCGATTTACAAGAGAGCGGCCTTACTAATCGATAAAGTCGCAACATTGATTTTATAAGTCATTATAATTTATAATAAACGAACGTTGCTATTTTACTATTAAGGAAATTGATGCCACAAGAGCTGTATTGAGACTGATTTTTTTATTTATATTTCATCTTATTATTATTAAAAATAACTATTTTGACTAAGATCTGAGTAGTATCAAATTCAAAAATCAAATGACATATTTAAAAAGACACAAAACAGCATTTATTTATTATATACATACATTGTAAAGTAAGTTTTACAATTAAAAAAAAATAGTTAACGTTTTTAGAAATATATGATTTATGTTATACTTAAACATAGTATTTTAGGGACAGCTAAGTTTATAATATGTTGTAATTACAGTTTTTAAAGGCCAATGATGTATTTTTGGTTGTCTTCCGTTGGTATTGGTACAAGATAATATAGAGTGTAAACTCGGATATCAACGCTTTGAATGGATCGCACATATTATGGCCTTATACATAGTGCCGAAAAAAAGTCTTTTTTATTTAAAAGGCAGCAACTAAGAACACGTCAATGTATAGACAATCTGTCAATACTAAACAAACGTCTGCATGTATGTGGTAATCCACATTTTAAGACCAAAGATACATATCTTAAAATGATCGTCTATAGCAGAATTAGACTTGGAATTGGTTATAAAACGAAATATTTATTACCTTAAACAAATGCAGTTCTTACAAATTTTGGCAACTTTGAATGACGTTTCTTCGAGTTTACACTGTATTAATGTATTACATCTAATTTGTCTGTGACATAGTATGTATGTTCAGACTGATCGTAACTAGTTCCTTAGAACCCCTATGAAATTATGAAGAAAATATTAGTCTTAAATTTTAAATATACAATTGCATATTTATTAAATTACTATATAATATTGTAACAATAGTTGGTTCTAATTTTCCATATTTTATTGTGTGTTATTAATATATTATGTATATAACCATAATTGTTGCCTTTGTATAAGTATCAATGCACTTATTTATATTAAGATATTTTTTTTCGAATTTATAATAATTTTACCTGAATTATTAAATTATACCAAAGACATTTTTTTAGACCAAAGACAAAAATGTATCTATACTTTTTTTAAATTTATTAATGTTTCTTTAGAATATATAGAGTTTATCTAGTCATTTTGGAATTGTTTTTTGTTTTTTTTTTGCTGTGCACTTGAGTGCTAATTTGTTGGAATTGCAGCACTTAAAGTATTTTAAAAATTAAGAAAATAGCTAAATATATGAAACTGGACACTGCCTTTATAAAATTTGTTTGTATTCATGTCATAAGTCATTTAGTACTCATGTATTTGGTTTCGAATAGAATTTTCATTGTAACAATATTTATTAAAATGATAAAAAAATAATTTGAAATACAATACAGATTTACTTCATTAAATATTAAAGGTCAGGTTTATTTTTTTGATATTGCAGTAAATTCTAACCTTCAAACCATATTATAATCAAAAAATTCAAAAACTTATCTATTGTTATCATTGAAATTATATTTAAATTCCTCATAAATATTTCAAAAGCATTTTTAATGCCTTATAAAATTATTCGAAACAATCATGATCGAATAAAACATATTAAAATATAAATCATATCATAAATAGATTTTCTACATAGAAAAAATAAACAAATTTATATTAACAGTGTGACTGTAATTTAATATTTACTATTATGTATTTGGTATCAAGTTTTTTAGACTTGTACGTGTTAAGCTTATATTGGATATTATTCTATTGTATATATATATTTCTTTAATTATC
This sequence comes from Heliconius himera, assembly GCA_021202915.1. NCBI lineage: Eukaryota > Metazoa > Arthropoda > Insecta > Lepidoptera > Nymphalidae > Heliconius > Heliconius himera. Next base: position 202,143 of record JAJHJA010000735.1, read on the forward strand.
TTTACAAATATTATCTATTATTATACATATACAATTTGTAAATTTAAAGCCTATTCCATTTTATATATTGGACGTTTAGTACTAAAATTGGAAATTTTTAAAGCAAAGTATAGAAATATAGAGTTTCTTTTTTGGTTATTATCGCATACAGTAAAAGTTAATTTAATGGTAGTGCTGTAAATTGTAATACTCTCACTTGATTATATAAATATGTTCATACTTTTTTATTTTACAATTGGTTCTTACAGTACAGTAAGCTTACCTTACTTATTTTCTTTTCTTAATATTTATGTTGAATACTATTAAAATGAAATAGGGTTTAATAGAATGTTATGTAAGTTTAATGCTATTTGACCAAGCCACTAGGTAAGTGTGTGTCAATTGGTGTAAAGTGCGCTATACGATTAATGTTTCAAATGTATTTCAATTAAATTATAAAAGTCATATAGTGTTTAATTAAAATACAAGACGCCTTTCCCATTTTGAATATATGTTAATGAGGATATTATTTTAGAATGTTATTTTTATATCGACAATTAAAAGGCTATGCGCCATTTTTGGCATATTTCGTTAGTCTCTTAAGCTGATTCACCAGATTTATTTTTATTAAAACACGAAACACTTGTTGAAGTGGCGAAGGCCAGTTCATACATGGTGATATTATATATATATATATATATATATATTTTCATTTTTATAATGCCACCATTAAATAAAAAAATCATGATTTAGAGTCTAGATCATATTTTTTTATAATTGTCTAGATTTTAGACTATAATATAAAAATGGAGATTAGTTTAAGATGCTTATTTACCTAACAAATATTTTATAATTGTTAACAAAATCATCTAACGATTAAATATGAAACTAATAAGAACTTAAAAAAAGCACGAGTTCCGCCAATCAACACGCTCGGAACATTCGGCGGAAAATGGGGAACAAAGTGTCTTAACACTAGGTTATTTATCTTTATTTCATTTTAAAAATGTCAACATGCTATATGTGTTAGTTAAAATCTAACTAATATCGTCGGTCTGCTAGTGAAAACATGCTAAATCCGCTTTTTTTTTCTTATGTACGTTTTTATATTCGAAAATGTTAAAATATACTAAATTTATGTCCATTTTTATTCATATAATAGAAAATACGAATCGATTCTCGAAATTGTAAAAACCTTCTGATAATGATGTTTGAAGATTTATTCTCTTAAGATGAGGATATGTAAAAAGCTTTTAATAGATATGAGCATATAGAAGAAAGGTATACGAGATGATCCTTAAAGGTAAGACGATCCCTTGCAATCGCAGTAAACTACGACCGCTACCTAGGCATTTATGTATATAGGTAATATATCGTTCATAACATTCGCTTACTGTACTTCGAAACTGCTGCGTTGTGATTTGAGATATTCTCTACTCTGTAATTGTGTTGTTATCTTTCATAGTGTTTCGTATATTGTATGAACATTTTGATAGCAGCGGTATATTATATTAACTATTAGGTCGAGATCCCATTGCTTAAATCTGTAGGGATCAGAAATTCTAAAGAAACTTATATTTAAGAATGATACATGATAGTAAAATAGATTACACTAGGGTTGCCTAGAAGAATCCTACCGCAATCACCATTAATTAAATTTTTTCGTAATGCTTTTTTGTAGAAAATTGCACTGATATGTTTTTTTTTGTGAATCGCACATCATTTGAAAGAAAATCACAAGGTATTACCGAACCGGAATAAAATATTTCAAATGATGGCAACCTTTGCTTGCTGTTATTTTCCAGGGAACCATGTGTTTAAGTGGTGAGAAAAAAATAAGCTTTAATTTGATAATAAGTAAATAAGTATAATTAATAAAAAAAACACATGAGTGTAAATATTAACATTCAGTGACCTGTTTAAACCAGGCAACCCTGGGCTTGCGGCAGACTGAGAGCTGGCTACTATTGGTTTTGCAATTCCTTATGCGATTTTCCTTCAAATTATGTCCGATTTACATAAAAAAGATATCAGTGCAATTTTCTACAAAAATGCATTACGAAAAAATTTAATTAAAGGTGATTGCGGTAGGATTCTTCTAGACAACCCTAGTGTAATCTATTCTACTATCATGTATCATTCTTAAATATAAGTTTCATTAGAAAACTTGATTCCTACAGATTTAAGCAATGGGATCTTAGGCCATATATACTACGCTGAATTACATGAAACATTTGAAGCAAATTCGAATTCTCGGTCTCTTCAATTTTAATTGAAACTGGGGCTACCGAATCTTGCTCAGAAGCTCGTCGCATCTTCGTTTCCCCCTATTTTTTTTTCTCTGATTAAAGCTAGAAGAAAATCATAAGTGAATTTAGAGAGACCAAAACGTTAAATAGAGTAAGCCTCATGTGTTGGTCAGTTAGAGATGATTCATTAAGAAGTATGAAAGATCCCTCATCAAATCAACTCGAAGTTTAAGTTTAAGTACGTCATGCCAATGAAGCACTATAAGTTTGATTTATGCTGCAATTTACATCGCTCGTACTATTGCTCGTAATTGCGTTGATTGAGAACCTTAATTAAAATGTGTTAGATGTGGATATTTGATATTAATTTCAGCTTGATACCTGCACACGCAATCTTGAGAAAAATTGTCTTCACAGAAAGTCTTAGAACTTTATTCCATATCTTTCAGAACGTTATTCTATAGCTATACTTGAAACTTAAAATTAAAAATAAATAAATTCCATGGTTCATGCAGCTTATTATTTAAAAAAAAAAATATTTATATTCATTTTAACCTGGAAACGTACTGTTAAGACACTCCATTAAGACACTTCCGTTTCCAAATTCCCGCAAAATTCTTTAGGTAATCTGTATGTTGAGTGGTGAAACTGAACGCCGCACTATGCCTCTTTTGCAGGACAAGGAAATATTAAATATTTCATTTTCTTGAGTGGGAATCGAACCCTCAACTTGTCGCGTTTACAGTCGAACGCTTGTGCGCCTGCACCACGGCTGGCATCACAAAATATTAGATTAAGTATATTAATTTATACTTACTGTTATCACATTTAAATTAAAGTCAACTGTGTCCCTTTGAGCTTAAAAGTTTTTCGTTATGTTTTATAAGTATCTATATGTCTTTTTTACTAAAAAGGTATATAACTTATAGTATATTCAGATTTATTGATTATCATTAAAAAAGTTTACAACAATTCTGACGAGTGCTTGATTGAATGAATCTCGATATGAATGGGTTTTCATATAAAAAAAATGGTAACTGCTTTTTTGGCGTATGTATGTACATATTGGCCTTTATAAAATTAATCGTATCGGCTTATTTCTATAAAGCAATAAAATGAAATGGAAATTATAAACCTACAAAATTTATTTTTAAGAAATATTCGTAGTAGATATTTCGTTCGCATAAGGTATAAGTAACGTGACCAGACGTTCAGTTTTGAATGGGACTGTCCCGTTTTTCCCTTGTGTGTACTGGTGTCCCGAAAAATATCAACAGGATGCACGAATGTTCTGATTTTTGGGAATGGTATGTAAATTTTTCGTTTCTCCGTGATTATCGCAGTATGTTAGTTTTCAAAAAACGAAAGCATTAAAGTATTTACTAAAGTGTCAACTATATTTAAAAAAATCGGACAAGCGCGAGTCGGGCTCGCCCACCGAGGGTTCCGTCAAGCTTAGCTTAACAAGAGCCCATTTTTCTTATAACTCGTTTAAACTAGCGGCTTTAATACCAAATTTTGCTCTCCTTATAAGGTTATTATTTTTTTGCCACACATTTAACCACAAATATATACTTTTCAATATTTTTTGCTGAACTAATACTATCTGTAGATACTAGCTGTCAAATTTCATAATTTGCTTCCCTTTATATTGTCGAAATACGCGTTTTTTCGGTATAAATAGCCATATCTTTTTTTAAGTAAATGTAGAAAAACGTATAATAATATAATTATTTTAAGGAAACCAACCGTAGATCTGAGTGTATGGCTTGAATTTCAACTCGACATTTCCAACCGTTCCTGAAATAAAAGTTCTTGACAGACAGACAGACGAACAACAAAGTGATCTTATAAGGGTTCGTTTTCTGCTTAAAAGGTACGGAACCCTAAAAACAAAAAATAACCCCCAAAAAAAACGAAAGCCGGGTAGGATACATTGTAGGATACAATGTCCCGTTTTGAACCGACCGAAAAATGGTCAAGTTTTGAAACATGCTAGTAAGTATTTTCTCTAATATAAATAATTAATAATATTAATAAATATTTTATATATTTTATTTATATGTAAAAAAATAAAAATTAAAAATTAAATTAGCTTCACGCTGTATCCCGCACACAGCAGGGTAGGCAGAGGGAACCTAGTGTTAAGACACTCCGTTCCCCACTTTCTGCCGAATTCTGGAGGCATTGCGTGTTGAGTGGCAGAATTCAACGCCGCGCTTAACCTCGATACCAGAGCGAAGAAATGGAAATATAAATTTAAGTAAATATTTCATCTCCTCGAGTGGGAATCGAACCCACAACCAGTCGGTTTTGCAGTCACACCTCGTGCCGCTGCGCCACGACCGGCCTTATTTATATGTACCTAGTCATTATCATATATGTCTAAGTATTTAGAAAATAATAATATATACACTTTGTTTTTATAAGCAAAGAATTAACTGCATTAGAGTGAACTGAAAAAAACCCATTTCGAGTTTATCTTTGTATATTAAGGATACTAAAATGTACATAAATGATGTTACAAGGAACATTGATTTTTAGATCTTCATGAATATATTAGGTTCCTTATTAAAGCTCCCATATAAATACGTTGGTAAAGTAATTGTAGGCATACTTTATTTCCATGTTCATCTTTCGTATGCGTATCTCTTGTATTCAAGATGCACTGAATTTTTTTTTAAGATCACGCTATGCGTATATCCCGCACAAAGCTGGGTAGGCAGTGGGAACCTAGTGTTAAGACACTCCGTTCACCATTTTTCACCGATTCCTAGAGGTATTCTGTGTTGAGTGGCGGAACTCAACGCCGCGCTTTGTCAGAGCGAAGAAAATATTATTTAATATTTCATTTTCCTCGAATAAGTATCGAACTGACAGACTGTCGTGTTTACCGTCACACTTAATGCTCCGCTACAATTGGACTGAAAACAGAGATTTTTGATTTTTCATTCTCCACTCTCCGGCTATTGTGAATATATATATCAAGTGAAGAGTGGTGAAGCCCAACGCTCAAACTTGAAAATCAGGTCGAGGAAACGATAAAATTTCTAAATATTAATTAGTTTACTTTTTTTTGCTATGGTAAAAAAGCACAAAGCAGGGCGTTAAATTCCACTACTCAACACAATGCTCTGCAATGTTCCATCTGCCTACCTTGCTATATGCGGGATACAGCGTAAAAAAAAACAATATGTTCCATAACAAAAAAGGCTTTCTCTTTTCAAACAAATATAAACAAAATAAGAATTCAGTATAAAACGAGTTAAGTGTTAACATAGTTCAAATAAGATTAACATTCTATTTGGCCTTAATCACTTTGGCACTGTGAGCTAAGACGTTTAATATTATTATTTGTATTTACAGACCCAGCGCCTTCTAATGTGATGCGTGTATTGCACGGCGTTATTAGATTACACATGAATTTAGCTTTAAGCCAGGGGTTGGCTGTTCACCTCGCTGCAATCACCTATCTCCAAATCCCTAAGCGCACGTGATATATCCGCTTGCAGCATTTAATTTATACTAACACCACAATTTAGCTCTTATTATTATACTTTTAAGATACAAATTCGTATGTGTTTATAAGATAAACTTGTTAAGGGGCTACAATGCAATTTTAAATAGACCTTGTATCAAGGGTACAGTGCACAAATTGGTCTAATATCGGGTTCCCCTATCGTTCGTAACGCGCAGCCGCCCAAGTTTTACGCACGTCACACTAGCGCTAATCTGGACTCGACTGTATCTTCATTTTAGTATCTCGTTCGTTTCCTACCTTATTTTATATTAGAAACCATATGTTTGTCCAATTCTATAGTAAATATTCGTTAAGTTTTGTATAGTATGTGTGTTGTTTCGTTATAAAAGCGGTGTGAAGTTGGAGCCGGCTGTGATGTTGTTGTCGATTGCTCAACTTGATGCGGAGCTAGCTTCAGGGTCTACCCAGTTTGTTTATGTATTGAAAGACAACAGATTGTGTAGACGGCGTTGCGGGAATCACATCCGATTGGCAAGACGTGAATTGGACGTAGAGTTCTCGCCGTTTTCTCGACTGTAGTACGGCTGAAATAATACGCGATAGTTGGAAACTCGTTCTGTGCAGTGCTGTGTGCGTTCGTGTATCGTGGGGATAAAAAGCAGATGCTGGATTAAATATTGTATCTACATATAAGGTAAATGTTGTAGCCGAAATTTTGTTGTTTAACATTTTTGTTGCATATTTTTATAATATCTTCACAACTTTGTTTTATTAATTTATATATTTTGAGCTTAAATTAGGAAATAGCGTGTTTTAAAATCAAATTCGCTGCCTGTTCTGCTGTGTACGGGAAAAAGCTGAAATTGTTGTAATTAAATTTAAAAAATATAAAATTTTATTGTAATCATACCTTTAACCATAATAAAAGTGCAAAATATAATTTAGTCTCCTCTAATATTATTATTATTTTTGATGAATAAACAAGAATTTTGTGATTGATAATGACTGTAAAACTTCTACTATATTACAATCTTTATTTGTTGTAAACCTACGGAATGTATAATTTTATATATATATTTTTTCTATAAATAATCGATATCAATTGAGATTTTAAATTTGAATATATTTAAAAAATACTATTATGTTAACAGTGAATTATAACAAAGAGAAAGAATAATCGTTGGAAAATAACATATAGCGGCGTTGAGTCCCATCACTCAACACGAAATACCTCCAGAATTCGGCGGAAAATGGAGAACGGAGAGGTTCCGGTTCACGCTGTGTGAGGGTAAAAAAAGTAATATTCATTCATTATTCTCTATTATGAACGATAATCAGCTATATAGAGCTGATGCCACCAACGTCACGATTAGACCTTTCATCCTCTAATTAGTGCAATTGCACGCTGTAGTCTTAGTACTAATTTCTGTAATTACACCCTTGGGCCGGTTCCCTCTGTGATGCCTTAAGATCGTAATGATCTTAATCTTAGATTTTTTTCCCTAGTAATTTATACTCTTTTTTTTGAAGAGACCAACCGTGGCACAGGGTCACAAACAGGGGCCTGGGGGTATTAATGGAAACGCGACTGGTTGTAGGTTCTATCTCCACTTGACGAAATAACATATTTATTCAAGTTTATATTTTCATTTCTTCGTTCTAACGTCAAGGCAAAGCGCGGCGTTGAGTTCCGCCAGTCATCACGCTATGCGCCAGAATTTGGCGGAAAATGGGGAACGGAATGACTTAACATTAAGTTCCTCCTGCCTTCCCTTCTGTGTGCGGGATACAGCGTCACGCTAAAAAAATATGAATATGTAACGACTTGTTCGTATGTAGTAGGTACGTTAACCAAACATCTAGACATTATATAAATTCCTTTTATACACGAAGAAAATGTACAGATTTATATATACCACAATCGAATTATATGCAGCCGCCAGCAAAGATTTTAGAGTTCTGAATTTCGTTTTACTTTTCATATTCTTGAAAACTCGGCGCTCTCCAGCTTGACGATCTCGAAATTTCAGTTTCATTATTTGTCAAGAGGATACATTAACCATTGTTTCCGACGAAAAGCTGAATAATTATTTGAATTTACATAATAGCCCTTAAGTTCTGACTGTACTCTCGTTTTATTTTCTTAACAATCAAGCAAAAGAAAATAAGAAAATATATTCAAATAACATTAAAGTATTTGCAAGATAATTTTTTCTATTATTGTATTTTGCAACCTTTTTTAAATTTTGAGATTGTGGTTGCGGTGTGGTTGTGAGTTCGATTCCCACTCTATTTCGTTCTAGTGGTAAGGCAAAAATGAGGCGTTGATTTCCGCTACTCAAACCGCAATTATTCCAGAATTCGGCAGAAAATAAGGCTTTAGGCTCCCTCAGGGTCCCTCTTACCCTGCTATTTGTATACCAGAAATAGTAGGGTAAGCTGAGGGAGACAGCTAAACCGAAAAAAACTTACAACGCCCCTTATGTATTACGTACGCATCTTTACTCTCTAGGCTATTATATAGTTAAGTAAATAGAAAAACATATTTCAGTATATCAATCCATTTAAAAGTATATAATAGTATTCTACATCATTAAAAACTATATTTAATATAACACTGTAAAAACATATTTCGTACTGATCGCAAACGTCGCGGCCACGGATTGTGCCAGAGCGTCCATAAATTTTTGTAGAGTACGATAACTTTTCTAAGGAAAATTGGACGAGGCTATTTCCTTAGGCTTTTATACAAGGAAATATCTACGACATCGTGTGCCATTTAAAATCGGGTCACCGTTTTTTTCCTTAGATTAAATTCGCCTTTAGCGCCTAATAAGTTTATATTTGTTTTTCTTATTCTGAAAGTGCTCTAGTTCTATTACACTCAATTATTTTTAATTAATCTTAAAGTACGTGCTCTAGTTAATTTCTTGTTTCTACACTAGCAGAGTGCTGTGGAGTGAGTGGACAGTCGTTTTGCAGCTAAAACAATTAAATGTTTCTAAAACGTAGTTAGCGCGCTACAGTTATTCCTTTGATATAATTCCTTCTTCCACTGTTGTAAAGTAAGATAGTAAATATTTAGTTAAATTATTTAATACAAACTCATTTAAGCTTAATTACTTGCAAACAAGTAATTAACACTTATTAGTCTCTTGTTTAGTTTCTTCGTTTGTAGCGTTTTTGTAAGCGGAGTAGAGCCAGGCATGAGCGTAAGAATGGGGGTGGAGGGTCACTCATTTGAAAAAATAAAAATAAATCAGCTTCACGCTGTTTCCCGCACACAGCAGGGTAGGCAGAGGGAGCTTAGTGTTAAGAGTTTAAGACACTTCCCTATTTTCGAGTGGCGAAACTCAACGCCGTGAATATAAATATATATTTAAGTATATATTTCGTTATTTTTTTAGTACATTTTTTAGTGTTTTAGTGCGGATCGCCCGATCCACGAACAGTCGCGTTTACAGTCACACACTTGTTACTGGCACTTCAATATATATATATATATATATATATATATATATATATATATATATATATATATATATATATATATATATATATATATATATATATATATATATATATATATATATATATATATATATGTAAGTATGTATGTTAGATTATAAAATTCTTTTGTAGCTACCTCATCCATGCAAAAATATAGACATTGTTTATAATATCTCACAGCTTCGCAAAATAACATAAACAGTTTACTTTAAAAAATGGAGTAAGGTTGAACATTTTAGATTGCTACTTCGTATTTACTTTTTGCTTATATAACAGATTCGTTAAAAATTTTTTCGTGATGCAGATGCTACGGAGTTCAAACGTATTTTAAGGGAAACAACTATCCATAATAAATGTATTGGCTGTGTTTGAAAACTTTCCTTCCTTCTTCCCAAGCTAATCGAGGAACGTAGAAGTGGAGAAATTATAAATAAATATCAAATAAATCGGCTTCATACTGGCAGCTAGGCAGAGGGAACCTAGTATTTTAGACGCCTTGCGTGTTCAGTGGCGGAACTCAACGCCAGTTAATATAAGATGTTGGAAAGCAAATATATATGTATAGGTCCTGCTCGAAAGTGATAGCTACTTAGCCATAAGACCGCCTTTTGTGCATTTTTTAATACATACGAGTATGTCTGTAATCATATTGCGGTGTACAAATAAAATAACAATAATAATAACACCTACTTATTTACCTGATATTATAAAATAAGAATACGTATGTAATACATAGTTACAATTACGTAAGGATTAAGCGTTGTGTAAAATAATTTTATTTAGATATTCAAATTAAATATTAAAAACATTAAAAATTTTCACCAACTTCACACTAATGTAGCTGAAAGTTTTCGTATAAATCTTTATAATTTTCAGCGAATGTTGCCTTCAATTTAACTTCTCAATAGCTGTAGCTTTAGAAACAACTAGCAAACTATTATTGAATATTCCACCGTATGCTTAATAATTATAATTAATTCATACATACTTTTTAGAAAACATATAAATTTATATCCAAGACGCTAGAGTTCAAATTCCACTATATTCAAATTTTTATGTTTTCTAAAATGTATCAGCTTCACGCTGTATCCCGCACACTGCAGGGTAGAATAACGAAAGGATTGTAGAATAACGAAAAGTAGGTAAAACTTATTAAAATTGACTAACTTAAATTTGTAATATACATATAAATTTCCATTTTTCGATTTTTCCTTTATTTGTAAGGAAGTTCTATTTTTTGCCAAATTTCATAACTATAGGTTCACGAGAAGTAGAGGTTTCTTTAGATTTTTAATACGCGGCGAATGTGAAACAAAATGCACCAAAACGATGCACAAATGCTTTTTTGATTGCATTGACTTAGAAGTTATTTTTTTTATGTGTGTCTGGATTCGTAGACGTGGAAACTTGATATTAAATTCAGTTTTTATACCACCGCCTGATCTTTAGATAAATGTTTTTGTCAGACCGACAGACAGCCATACATACAGACATCATATAAGGGTTTCGTTTGTTTCTTTTGAGATACGGAACCCTAAAAAAGTGGAGAACGATTATGTAAATTCTATATCAATAGAATTTCTTAGTTGCTGCATAGTATCCGAAGAAGATTTGATAGTGAAAAATAATCAAGCTACAACAGATGCCTCTGTTGTGCAGTGGCAAAGAGTGTGACTGAAAACGCCATGGTTGTGGGCTCAATTGACCACTGACCAGAGTGTTTTTTCACTAGATTCCCTCTGCCCATACTGTATGCGGCATACAGCGTTAAGCTGCAAAAAATCTAAATAAAAATAAGAATTGATATTATCAGTTTTAATTAACTATTATTTAAATTTATTAAAGTGAAATAGACATAATATCTTTTTAGTTAAAAACCTATAACATATAACTATTTAAGTATAAAACTAAAACTATCAAATACAGATTTATGATAAACATAAACAAAAAGTTATCGATCGTAGGGTGTGGAGTGCAGGCGTGATGGGAGCGAAGGGTGCCATATGCACCCGAGGGCGTTAAACTGGCCAGCTGATAAAACTTAATAGAACTGTCACTGGTAAGTTATTCCTTTTATAGTTCGGTTTATTTTTTAAAAACGTTAGTTTTTATTCCTATATTTACATACATACAGTGTTTTATAGTGAAGCCATCGTGGCGCAGGGAGTGATTGCAACGCGACGGTTGTGGGTTCAATTTCCACCGGGAATGAAATATTATTTATTAATATTTTCAATTCTTTGCTCTGGGGCCGTTCAAGTATTACGTAAGCAGTTTTTTTGCAATTATTGACCCCCCCCCCCCCCTCCCCTATGTCATCAAAAATAAGCTATTTTCTTACAAATATTTAATTGAAAACGTCAAAAATAAGCAAACCCAAGACCCCCCCGCCCCCCTACAGGGCTTACGTAATAAAAAGTTCTGCTACTCAACAAAGATGACGCAATGTCTCGAAAAATTCAGCGAAAAGTGGACGGAGTTTCTAAACACTAGATTCTTAATGCGTACCCCACAACATGCGGTATACAGAGAGATTCTATTTTTTTATTATAGTAGAATTATAAACTAACATAGCTTATCTTAAACGTTACTAAATATGCTAAAATAACTTATCAAAAAAGCATGTTCATAATATAGCGACCGATTTGAAAGAAATGCGGGACAATGAGAAGGGTTAGGTCAACTGTAGATAAGGACGATCAGTAGCGGACGTCTTCCTCAGATCGTGAACCTATTCTACCGGTCCCTACTTATCGCAATCTATCGGTAAATTTCAATTTGAAACGACAGTCCTTATATTTCTAGCCTTCGTCATGTATTCTTAAGTGATGATGTTGACAATAAAAGCATATGGCGTCATATCTATAATAAGTTAATTAACGTTTAATAAGAAGTGAGGTGAATATCAATGTGGTGTAATGTCAATTATATTAAATTTTTATTATTTATTATCCTGCGGCGTTGAGTTCTGCCACTCATCACGCAATGCCTCCAGAAGTCGGCAAAAAGTGGGGAACGGAGTGTCTTAACACTAGGTTCCCTCTTCCTACCCTGCTGTGTGCGGGATACAAAAAAAATATCCGATAACTTTATACATCAAATTACTTTGAAATTGATTCCTATATAATTTATTATTTTTCTTATACGCAACATTTTGACATAACTCAATATCGTTATTATAAAATAAAATTTTAGAATTGATAAATCTCTATTATTTATGAAAATCAATTATTTTCAAGTATCTTTATTATTTCATTGTGCTCTCCGCTTTCCACAAACTACCGGTGCAAATATTGGATTCATTTCTAGTATTAAAATTCCATTTTAGCTTTGTTATTAAGATAAAGTTTGAACTTAGCTACTATGTAAATACGACAGGGTAGCCATGTTAAGTTACATTTTCAATAAAGTAATTAAGTTTGGGTAGATCTAATATTAAACTTTGCACCAGATAAGGCAACTCAGAAGCAAGCTAAGGAAACTAATATAGTATCTAATAAAGTTATATTATCAATTTATAAAATAATTTGTGTGCATACAGAACATATGATATTTCAGTACTTTATAAGTAGTCCAAAGTCGATATAAAGCATAGTGTATGTTTTATATCGATATATTTTTATATTTAAGGTATTATTCCATATTTAGGAAAAAAAATGAGACCGGTCGTGGCGCAATGTGTGAAAACCGACTGGTCGTGGGTTCGATCCCCACTCGAGGAGATGAAAAATTTACTTAAATTTAAATTTCCATTTCTTCCTTCCTCGACACCAGATCGAGGACAAGCGCGGCGTTGAGTTCTGCCACTCAACACGCAATGCCTCCAGAATTCGGCAGAAAATGGGGAACGGTTCCCTCTGCCTACCCTGCAGTGTGCGGGATACAGCGTGAAGCTGATACATTTTAGAAAACATAAAAATTTGAATATAGTGGAATTTGAACTCTAGCGTCTTGGATATAAATTTATATGTTTTCTAAAAAGTATGTATGAATTAATTATAATTATTAAGCATACGGTGGAATATTCAATAATAGTTTGCTAGTTGTTTCTAAAGCTACAGCTATTGAGAAGTTAAATTGAAGGCAACATTCGCTGAAAATTATAAAGATTTATACGAAAACTTTCAGCTACATTAGTGTGAAGTTGGTGAAAATTTTTAATGTTTTTAATATTTAATTTGAATATCTAAATAAAATTATTTTACACAACGCTTAATCCTTACGTAATTGTAACTATGTATTACATACGTATTCTTATTTTATAATATCAGGTAAATAAGTAGGTGTTATTATTATTGTTATTTTATTTGTACACCGCAATATGATTACAGACATACTCGTATGTATTAAAAAATGCACAAAAGGCGGTCTTATGGCTAAGTAGCTATCACTTTCGAGCAGGACCTATACATATATATTTGCTTTCCAACATCTTATATTAACTGGCGTTGAGTTCCGCCACTGAACACGCAAGGCGTCTAAAATACTAGGTTCCCTCTGCCTAGCTGCCAGTATGAAGCCGATTTATTTGATATTTATTTATAATTTCTCCACTTCTACGTTCCTCGATTAGCTTGGGAAGAAGGAAGGAAAGTTTTCAAACACAGCCAATACATTTATTATGGATAGTTGTTTCCCTTAAAATACGTTTGAACTCCGTAGCATCTGCATCACGAAAAAATTTTTAACGAATCTGTTATATAAGCAAAAAGTAAATACGAAGTAGCAATCTAAAATGTTCAACCTTACTCCATTTTTTAAAGTAAACTGTTTATGTTATTTTGCGAAGCTGTGAGATATTATAAACAATGTCTATATTTTTGCATGGATGAGGTAGCTACAAAAGAATTTTATAATCTAACATACATACTTACATATATATATATATATATATATATATATATATATATATATATATATATATATATATATACATTGTTTATAATATCTCACAGCTTCGCAAAATAACATAAACAGTTTACTTTAAAAAATGGAGTAAGGTTGAACATTTTAGATTGCTACTTCGTATTTACTTTTTGCTTATATAACAGATTCGTTAAAAATTTTTTCGTGATGCAGATGCTACGGAGTTCAAACGTATTTTAAGGGAAACAACTATCCATAATAAATGTATTGGCTGTGTTTGAAAACTTTCCTTCCTTCTTCCCAAGCTAATCGAGGAACGTAGAAGTGGAGAAATTATAAATAAATATCAAATAAATCGGCTTCATACTGGCAGCTAGGCAGAGGGAACCTAGTATTTTAGACGCCTTGCGTGTTCAGTGGCGGAACTCAACGCCAGTTAATATAAGATGTTGGAAAGCAAATATATATGTATAGGTCCTGCTCGAAAGTGATAGCTACTTAGCCATAAGACCGCCTTTTGTGCATTTTTTAATACATACGAGTATGTCTGTAATCATATTGCGGTGTACAAATAAAATAACAATAATAATAACACCTACTTATTTACCTGATATTATAAAATAAGAATACGTATGTAATACATAGTTACAATTACGTAAGGATTAAGCGTTGTGTAAAATAATTTTATTTAGATATTCAAATTAAATATTAAAAACATTAAAAATTTTCACCAACTTCACACTAATGTAGCTGAAAGTTTTCGTATAAATCTTTATAATTTTCAGCGAATGTTGCCTTCAATTTAACTTCTCAATAGCTGTAGCTTTAGAAACAACTAGCAAACTATTATTGAATATTCCACCGTATGCTTAATAATTATAATTAATTCATACATACTTTTTAGAAAACATATAAATTTATATCCAAGACGCTAGAGTTCAAATTCCACTATATTCAAATTTTTATGTTTTCTAAAATGTATCAGCTTCACGCTGTATCCCGCACACTGCAGGGTAGGCAGAGGGAACCGTTCCCCATTTTCTGCCGAATTCTGGAGGCATTGCGTGTTGAGTGGCAGAACTCAACGCCGCGCTTGTCCTCGATCTGGTGTCGAGGAAGGAAGAAATGGAAATTTAAATTTAAGTAAATTTTTCATCTCCTCGAGTGGGGATCGAACCCACGACCAGTCGGTTTTCACACATTGCGCCACGACCGGTCTCATTTTTTTTCCTAAATATGGAATAATACCTTAAATATAAAAATATATCGATATAAAACATACACTATGCTTTATATCGACTTTGGACTACTTATAAAGTACTGAAATATCATATGTTCTGTATGCACACAAATTATTTTATAAATTGATAATATAACTTTATTAGATACTATATTAGTTTCCTTAGCTTGCTTCTGAGTTGCCTTATCTGGTGCAAAGTTTAATATTAGATCTACCCAAACTTAATTACTTTATTGAAAATGTAACTTAACATGGCTACCCTGTCGTATTTACATAGTAGCTAAGTTCAAACTTTATCTTAATAACAAAGCTAAAATGGAATTTTAATACTAGAAATGAATCCAATATTTGCACCGGTAGTTTGTGGAAAGCGGAGAGCACAATGAAATAATAAAGATACTTGAAAATAATTGATTTTCATAAATAATAGAGATTTATCAATTCTAAAATTTTATTTTATAATAACGATATTGAGTTATGTCAAAATGTTGCGTATAAGAAAAATAATAAATTATATAGGAATCAATTTCAAAGTAATTTGATGTATAAAGTTATCGGATATTTTTTTTGTATCCCGCACACAGCAGGGTAGGAAGAGGGAACCTAGTGTTAAGACACTCCGTTCCCCACTTTTTGCCGACTTCTGGAGGCATTGCGTGATGAGTGGCAGAACTCAACGCCGCAGGATAATAAATAATAAAAATTTAATATAATTGACATTACACCACATTGATATTCACCTCACTTCTTATTAAACGTTAATTAACTTATTATAGATATGACGCCATATGCTTTTATTGTCAACATCATCACTTAAGAATACATGACGAAGGCTAGAAATATAAGGACTGTCGTTTCAAATTGAAATTTACCGATAGATTGCGATAAGTAGGGACCGGTAGAATAGGTTCACGATCTGAGGAAGACGTCCGCTACTGATCGTCCTTATCTACAGTTGACCTAACCCTTCTCATTGTCCCGCATTTCTTTCAAATCGGTCGCTATATTATGAACATGCTTTTTTGATAAGTTATTTTAGCATATTTAGTAACGTTTAAGATAAGCTATGTTAGTTTATAATTCTACTATAATAAAAAAATAGAATCTCTCTGTATACCGCATGTTGTGGGGTACGCATTAAGAATCTAGTGTTTAGAAACTCCGTCCACTTTTCGCTGAATTTTTCGAGACATTGCGTCATCTTTGTTGAGTAGCAGAACTTTTTATTACGTAAGCCCTGTAGGGGGGCGGGGGGGTCTTGGGTTTGCTTATTTTTGACGTTTTCAATTAAATATTTGTAAGAAAATAGCTTATTTTTGATGACATAGGGGAGGGGGGGGGGGTCAATAATTGCAAAAAAACTGCTTACGTAATACTTGAACGGCCCCAGAGCAAAGAATTGAAAATATTAATAAATAATATTTCATTCCCGGTGGAAATTGAACCCACAACCGTCGCGTTGCAATCACTCCCTGCGCCACGATGGCTTCACTATAAAACACTGTATGTATGTAAATATAGGAATAAAAACTAACGTTTTTAAAAAATAAACCGAACTATAAAAGGAATAACTTACCAGTGACAGTTCTATTAAGTTTTATCAGCTGGCCAGTTTAACGCCCTCGGGTGCATATGGCACCCTTCGCTCCCATCACGCCTGCACTCCACACCCTACGATCGATAACTTTTTGTTTATGTTTATCATAAATCTGTATTTGATAGTTTTAGTTTTATACTTAAATAGTTATATGTTATAGGTTTTTAACTAAAAAGATATTATGTCTATTTCACTTTAATAAATTTAAATAATAGTTAATTAAAACTGATAATATCAATTCTTATTTTTATTTAGATTTTTTGCAGCTTAACGCTGTATGCCGCATACAGTATGGGCAGAGGGAATCTAGTGAAAAAACACTCTGGTCAGTGGTCAATTGAGCCCACAACCATGGCGTTTTCAGTCACACTCTTTGCCACTGCACAACAGAGGCATCTGTTGTAGCTTGATTATTTTTCACTATCAAATCTTCTTCGGATACTATGCAGCAACTAAGAAATTCTATTGATATAGAATTTACATAATCGTTCTCCACTTTTTTAGGGTTCCGTATCTCAAAAGAAACAAACGAAACCCTTATATGATGTCTGTATGTATGGCTGTCTGTCGGTCTGACAAAAACATTTATCTAAAGATCAGGCGGTGGTATAAAAACTGAATTTAATATCAAGTTTCCACGTCTACGAATCCAGACACACATAAAAAAAATAACTTCTAAGTCAATGCAATCAAAAAAGCATTTGTGCATCGTTTTGGTGCATTTTGTTTCACATTCGCCGCGTATTAAAAATCTAAAGAAACCTCTACTTCTCGTGAACCTATAGTTATGAAATTTGGCAAAAAATAGAACTTCCTTACAAATAAAGGAAAAATCGAAAAATGGAAATTTATATGTATATTACAAATTTAAGTTAGTCAATTTTAATAAGTTTTACCTACTTTTCGTTATTCTACAATCCTGAGATTGACACAGATCCCTTGGCGAGTCCGTCTCGCACTTGACTGGTTATTATTATTTTTGAGACATTACACAATAATTCTATTAATCAATGCACGTAAGGTATAGGTACATATGTGTAAGTATGCTGTATCACGTAACCGTATACTAGTACTAAGTAACAAGGAAAAATATGTATCTAACAGGCTATAATTCAAATTTATAATCTTTTGCTTAATTGCATAAGAGCCACTTAAAGAAAGTCTCACTGCAAAAAAGTACGTAGAAAATGTACTCGCGTTATAGAACAGATATATTTTTTAAATGCTTGTTTATATTGACGGTCACATCGTTATTAATAATAATATTTTATAATTTTACTTAGCTTCACGCTGTATCCCTAGCGGGGTAGTCAGAGAGAACGAAGCGCCAAACGCCACGGAACGCCACTGTCTAAATACCTTTCGCCTCGCCCACTTTCATCAATCTCTTCATACATGCTCCCCGGGAGGTCCTCAGGCTTTTTACGTGACCTTCCTCCAGTATCTTTAATACTGTGTTTTCAAAGGTCAACGAGGTCTCCCCCTACCTCTCTTACCGGTCACTTTTCCATCATAAATCTTTTTTGCCATTCTTTCCTCACTCATTCGTTCGACGTGCCCAAACCAGCTGAGCACGTTGTTCCTAATTCTTACCGTGACACCCTCCCTAGTACCTGTCATTCGGTGTATCTCTTCATTGCGGATTCGATCAACTAAGTTGACTCCGCATACCCTACGAAGGGAGCTCATCTCCACAGCGTTCATCTTTCTTTCATTCTTCTTCTGTAATACCCTCGTTTCGCTGCCGTATACATAACACCGTCGGAACTAACACTGCATTCTGTACAGCCAAACGTGCAATTGTGCTGCCGTTTCGCCGCCTCATCGATGCAGCTAAGGCTACGTAAAAACCCTGTTACCGGCACCAATACGCCTTTAAACATCCATTTCGTATCTTCCATTTCTACTGTTAAATTTGAAAATATTATTAGTTAAATATTATTTTGAGGCCGGTCGTGGCGCAGCGGCACGAGATGTGACTGCAAAACCGACTGGTTGTGGGTTCGATCCCCACTCGAGGAGATGAAATATTTACTTAAATTTATATTTCCATTTCTTCACTCTGGTGTCGGGGCTAAGCGCGGCGTTGAGTTCTGCCACTCAACACGCAAAGCCTCCAGAATTTGGCAGAAAGTGGGGAACGGAGTGTCTTAACACTAGGTTCCCTCTGCCTACCCTGCTGTGTGCGGGATACAGCGTGAAGCTAATTTAATTTTTTTATTTTTAATTTAATTTAAATATTATTTTAAATAAATCATCTTAACGCTGTATCCCACACATAGCAGGGTAGGCAGAGGGAACATAGTGTTAAGACACTACGTTTCCCACTTTCTGCCGAATTCTAGCGGCATTGCGTGTTGAGTGGCAGAACTCAGCGTATAAAAATTTCGACATAGCTTGATGAGAACGTATGGCTTAGTGGTCAGAGCGCCTGGTCGGTTTCCAGGAGACGCGGGTTCAAATGCCTCTACATTCAATTTTTATACGTTTTCTAAATAAGCTTTCAAATACATACATACTCGTTATATACGAGCTAAAGGCAACACCGATATACGCATCCAGCATATACACCGAAACAGCCTTAACGCATGCTCCTTTATATTCTCCATATACATACATATACAGATATATAGAAACCCATCGTATATACCGCAGTAATTAAACTAGGTGCAAGCGTCGGCTATATTGCTGGCAATTACAAACATAATTACGAACAGATGCCACAATTTCGTTTGGAGGTCTCCCCTGAACTCTTAGTTGCAGCTTAAAAGGCCTTATTGTTTAGATATAACGATAATATTTAATGATGAATGAACTATGCGCCTTTGTTGGGTGAGAACAACGAATCGTTACGGTCATACAAGCGGTCACTGTTTACATTCGGTGCTCGGTTTACATGTAAATATTTTATATTAACATGATATTTTGATGTCGTCATAGGCCAGGCGTGGCGCAGGGGCACAGAGTGTGACTGTAAATTAACTGGTTGTGGGTTGGATCCCCACTCGAGGAGATGAAATATTTACTTAAATTTATATTTCCATTTCTTCGCTCTGGTGTCGAGGTTAAGCGCGGCGTTGAGTTCTGCCACTCAACACGCAATGCCTCCAGAATTCGGCAGAAAGTGGGAAACGGAGTGTCTTTACACTAGGTTCCCCATGCCTACGCTGCAGTGTGCGGGATACAGCGTGAAGCTGATTTTATTTATATTTTGATGTCGTCATCGTGGTTAAGTTTTGAAGTGGCTTAATGACGCTTGAAATCCTGTACGTAATAATTAATAGGTTCGAATTATGTTTGGAGCAATATATTTATGTACTGCCAATTTTCTTAATTGGTTTCATTTGATTAATCATAATTTTTCGAAGAGATTCCTTGTTTGTGGTTAGGCAATAGCAGAATAAGACAAACAGAAAAAGCCTTCATTTTAACTTTTCTAATAAACTCTCAAATAAGGAACTTAGATTCCACAACCATCTTCTCAATTAATATTTAAAAAAATATCTCTATTATGTCATAA